>PVIC010050194.1:0-12895 GCA_004025085.1 Thryonomys swinderianus
CCCTCACCTGCGCCACCCAGCGGCCACCAGAGCACTCACCTATGGGGTCGGAGTTGCACCTGCTCCACAGATTGAAGGCCTGGGAGCGGCTGCTGACGGGGTTGCTTGCGGTGCAGACGTAGAGACTGTCAGTGTCTTGGGGGCCAAGGGTGAGGAAGAGCAGGTGGGAGCTGTTGGCTGGGCCGGGCAGGTGGGTGCCGCCCTCCTCGGTCCAGTTGTAAGCCACGTGGTCCCCCTGTTTCACCTTGCAGGCGACCGTCAAGCTGCAGGTGCCATTGTCCTTCTCCTGGGTCTTGTTTAGCACTTGAATTTCTGGAGTGGAGACCTGCTCTGTCGGGAGGAAGCGGAGGGAGGAGCCATCACTGAAAGGACCCCCTTTGGGATTCTCACTTGACCTTTACATCGGCACTGCACAGCCCTTGAGGGGCTTCACCGTGATTCATCTCCGTGGGGAGCTCTTGCTTCACACCGTCCCTCACGCCCACTCTCCCCTTCCCAGGGTATACCGAGGTGAAAGAGGGAGCATGGGTTGATTTTCAGTCCTCCTCCGCCAACGTTGCTAGGACACCGCTTGCTCTTCCTGAGTTCCCCGATCTAGATTGTTCTGTCAGTGGAATTTGCAGCCCACCAGTCAGTCAGCCCTAGTGCTCATTTTGCTGTACTGGGGACAAAACCCAGGGCCTCGTCTTAGCTGCAGCCTCAGCCTAGCTGTAATTCTGAGACGGGATCTCACTAAGTCACTGAAGTTAGCCTCAAATTTGAGTTCCTCCTGCCTCTCTTAAGCGGCTGGTATAAGAATCATGTGCCACAATGCCTAGGAGTTTTTGTTGGCTTAAAATATAACCTTGTAGACCTAATAGCATGAGTTTTTAGCGGTAGGATTTTGTACCTAAATACATACACTAGTATGTGTATGGCTGAGTGTATGTGGGACGTGGTGAGTGTTTCTGTGTGGCTAAGGCAAGGTTAGGCTCTCACCGTAGCCATAGGCCCTATCAGTCTACCCCGTTCTCATGACATGAAGTGGGTAAGGGAAAGTCTTATTTATTTACAACTGTATAGGCCAAGTGCAGTACTGGAATTTCATGTCTATCTTCTTTTTTAGTCCCCAATAATTATAACTATTTTTATTTCCATTTTATGGGTGAGGCATTTGAGTCCTGGAGAAGTGAGAAATATCACATAAGACCACACAGCTTCCAAATGGCCACAGTGAGATGAAAATGTCAGTCTGTCTCACTCCAAAATCTGGCCTCTTTCTTTGACTTGTGAAGGAAGCCACGGTCGCACAGATCACATATAGAGGCACAAAAAGACAGGACATATGACCTGACATATTTGCTGCGTGTGTGATATGGAGACTCCATGCGTGAGGCAACTTGGCTCCAGGATTACTCTTGCGGTGACCGGGATAGGGCTGTGAGAATCCTGCATACCCTGTTTGCAGGGAAGGGAGTGCTGGGGAGAGGCAGGGTACTGCTGTCCCTTCTCTAGACATGTGAGGATTTCAAAGAAATGTAGGTGGGGCTCTGTGTCCTGTCCTCAGAGATGAGGAAGTTACTTTGAAGAAGGAGGAAAGCCCCATGTTGGTGAGAATTCCTGGAAATTCAGGTGAACCTCTGGGCTCAAACGTTACAAACACTGGGGGAACCCAAGAACGGTCAGCAATTGAAGAGGTCCAGAAAAGCCCTGTCCTGGGTGGACTTAGGTTCTAGTTCAAGTACTGCAACTAACCCAGTGTGTAACCAGAGCCTTCCTTCAGTGAGAAAAAGAGCTCTTCTTCCACCACGTAGGTGTGATCTGAGGCCACGTCTCAGGGCTTGGTGAATAAAGTGTGGGTGGAACTTCAGCTCTCTCGACCCATTACCCCTAGCGCAGTGAGTCTCGCACGCAAACTTGTGTAAGCATGTCGGGCCCCTTCTCTGTGGATTTCGGTGTCCTCATCTATAACAGAGGTTGGGTTGGATCCGCTGTATTCAAACATTTTAAGGATCAGTCAACCCTTTATTTTTCCCAAATCATACCTTATTTGCTAACCAAGACCACTGGCACTCCAGGCCCTCCAGCCACAGGCGACCAGGCCCCTTTCCTTTGGGACCGATCAGCTACTACTAATGGCAACTTGGAGGAGGAAAATATCAACCTCTCAGGCCATTTCCATGAAGCATAGTTGAAATGCTCCTTGCAATTGATAATGCTTCAAGTTGCTTCCAGTTTTAAATATCCATAGCTTCTGAAAGAGGCCTAAATTCTCAGACTGGAGGCCAGCATGGTTGGGGCATGGGGGAGGGGCTCCCATTATTACCATAGAGCATCAGCTGCACGCAGAATGACTGGACGTGTACGTTTTCCTCCAGGTTAATAGAGTACCATCTCTCGTGCTCCCTCTTGCTTCCCAGGATCCCCAAGCTCATGTTTTCTGGATGAAACTGATAGCCCGGTTCTAAGTAATCTGATGTGCTCCCTCCACGGAGATCCAGAGACATTATTTTCTCCTTGATGGAGTCTTCTGGCGATTTTGACTTTGTGACGAGGATGCGGTTGCTTTTGTTCATGCTCTTGTTGATCTGTTTATCTGTCAGAGGCAGCCACACGTCACTCCCCAGCTGCTGGACAAGCACTGGGCAGTTCTTCTGGCTTCCATCTAAGGGAGGGAAGAGAAGGGACGACAGTGACTTTGGAAACCATGCCGTGCTGTGCATCAAGAATGGCTAAGGTGGGAGCCGGAGGGTTAGCTCAGTGGTTCCGCCACCTGCCTCGCAAGCGCAAAGCCCTGAGTTCTATCCCCGGTAACCACATACAATGTTGGGCGTGGAGACTCACACCCACCAGCAATCAATACCACATACCACAGAGCCGGGCGTGGTGGCTCACGCCTGTCATCCCAGCACTCGGGAGGCAGAGACAGGAGGATTGCTGAGTTCGAAGCTTGCCTGGGCTACATAGTGAGCTCAGTGCCAGCCTGAACTACAAAGGGAGACCCTGTCTCAAAAAAAAAAAAAAAAAAAAGAATGGCTAAGGCTCTCGCTCTCCTCTTGTCCTATCCCTGGGATGGTCAGGTCCTTGGTGGTCTTTGAGAACTGCCATGGGAGTCCCTATTTTATCCTCTATATTCGAAAATTCCCAGTGGAAATCTTACAGTTACTTAGAGCAGAGCTTAATTGGGCACTGAGTTGCTTTCATTCAGACTTACAGTAAGGCCTGCAAGGCACCCATAAGGTAAATGACTGCTCAAAAGTCACATTAGGAAGCAGCAGAGTCAGGACCAGAACCAATGTCTATTGGCTCCTCTACCATGGCTGTGGCCACCGTAGGATACAGGATGCAGGGTGCAGAGCAACTGAAAGTGATTCTGGGCTCACGTCCTGAGGGGAGCAGAGTTATGGTGATGAGGAAAATGGAAAAGCCTGAGGGATGTGGAGTCGGGGGAATGGTGGGCGCGGTGTTCAAACTAGAAACCTGGCTCTCAAAAAAAAAAAAAAATCCCTGACAAAATCAATCATGTTAATGTGAAAAAGTATTTTATTTCTCTCTTCTAAAAAGGCTGAGTAAGAAACACATACAGACACAGACACACACCCACCTGCCAAAAAGCAAAGGCATCAGTAAGAGCCAAACCCAAACCAGAAACCTTTATACCTCTGTAAAGAGACCTGCTGCTGAATAGTTAACACCTCCTCTGCTCAAACCCACAACCTTCCTTTCTCCTTCCTTAACTGATCTCCTTGGTTTTTGTTTCAGTTAAAAAAAAAATAGAAGGACAAGAACTATTTGTGACCACCCCAGATCAGATCAACCCACCCACACAGACGGATGGTCCCTCACAGGCTGGCCTTTTTCTTCACGGAACACTCACCTACTGGAGAAGTTGCTTCTACAGTTGCCCCCTGTGCTTCCACTATCAGCTGTCTTCTGGGCTATTTCCATCAATATACAACACACAAACATAATTTCTCTCATCTTAAAAATCCCTCCTTTGCTCCTAGGTACTTACCTAGTTACGACTCCTCTCTCTGTTTTCCTTTATAGAAGGCCTTTTGATAGATATTCCTACTATTGATTCCCCTCTGACCCTGTACTGACTCCATACAACGCTTGCTACTTACTAGAACCACCTCTATCGGGCTCATTATCTGCTCCATGAAACTGAACCGATTCTCTGTTCTTATCTTTCTTCTTAGTCAGGGGCCCCTGACACAGTTCATCACTTGCTGTTTGAGGCTGTCTTCATTTGGTCCTGGAAGACCACAGTCTCTTGACTTTTCTTTGCCTTCCTTGGCTTACTGCTTTCAATTTCCTTGGTGGGGAACCTGTTCTTCCAGACCTTTCCATACTGGAATATTTCAGGGCTAAGTTCTCAGACTTCTTATCTTCTTTACCTATACTCATGCAGTTTCTC
Source organism: Thryonomys swinderianus (assembly GCA_004025085.1). Lineage (NCBI taxonomy): Eukaryota > Metazoa > Chordata > Mammalia > Rodentia > Thryonomyidae > Thryonomys > Thryonomys swinderianus. Next base: position 4,400 of record PVIC010050194.1, read on the forward strand.
ATTCAGCTATATACTTTGACATATTTCTGCAATACTCAGAGTTTTAGATCCCAGCCATACCCTACACTGAACTCCCAACTGCCTACACAGATTGACGTTTAGAGGTCTAAAGTCACCTGAAACTTAACAAATGAACACTTGATTCCATAGTCACTCCTGCAAACAGTACAATTCACCCAGTTTCTCAGGGTAAAAGCATTGGAATTCTCTTTGACTCCATTCTTTCTCTCGCTGTATATTCAGTCTGAGAGAAAACCTGGTACGCTGATTCAAAATCAGTCTGAATCTTAGCAATTCACACTTCCTTCATCGCTACCCCACAAACCCGAGCATTTCTATCTCAGAGTGTTTACATGTGTAGTTTCCCTCCCTGGAAGCTTCCTCTTTTACAGACCCTGTTAGCTCATGCCTTTGCTTTATTTTAGGGTTCTGATAAAAATAAACCTCCACTGAGAGACTTTCTTTGATCCTGTGTCTAAAATGGTCCCCATGGCTTTCATTACTGACTGATATTAAAGTGTATCTGTTTTTTACTTCTATTTTTATTTCCTCTGCTTGAACACAGTCTCCTCCAGAGGGAGAACATTCTCTCAGTTACTATTTTGGCCTCAGGATCTAGAACAGTGCTTGGTACATAAGAGATTTTTAATAAATATCTGTTCCATTTATGAATGCTGAAAACCACACTGTCTGACAAATCTCTTATTTGGCTTTGTCTAACTTATATATAACTGAATTTCACCATTAGGTAGTATTCATAAAAGGAGCCCGTGACTCAAAGGGAGCATAGATTGCCCTGTTGATAAGAAAGACATAAGAGCAAAATAGAACTGTCTGTTTCAGTAACATGTCTACTTAGAAGAGACCCCACCACAATCAATGATAGTTAAGATGTGGTTGGAAAATTGGGCAAGCTGACCAAAATATTCACTACACCACAATGCCCCAAAAATCCCTACACTGTCCAGTAAGGCACCCAACTAATGTTCACTAGAGATCAGTTGGGAAAAGAGAAAAGGCCATCACTTGGCAAAAGTCAGAATCAGCTTGGTTGAAATATATAATTGTTAATATAAAATATAAATATAAAATATAATTGTAAATATAAAATTGCACAAGGTGGTTAGACATTTGAGCTTTTGAATATTACTAGTATGTTAAGCCTTAAAACAGAGTGGTCACTCTCATTGCTTGAAGAGAAAATGGATATTATTTTTCTGTAGATATAGTGGGACATGCACTGGACTCATCCAGCCACACGTTGGAATGCCCAGGTGTCCGATGTGACTTTTTGGTGGTCACACATCTGACTTACAGAACAGAAGGAGGAAGGGAAGAGGAAGACAGACAGTCAGAGACAGGGAGACAGACAGAGAGAGAGAGAGAGAGAGAGAGAGAGAGAGAGAGAGAGAGAGAGAGAGAGGGGGGGAGGGAGGGAGGGAGGGAAGGAGGGAGGGAGGGAGAGACGAACCCAACTTATATTTGTAAAAGAATAAGAGAAAATTGAAAGCCCTACATACAAGAATGGACTCCCTAAACTTGTATTCTAAAAGTTGGGTTCATAAGCACATGTGCATTTTTCTGGAAGCACGTCTGAGAATGTTATTTCTCAAAGGTATCTGAGATTTCTTAAAAACTAAAAATCACCATAATACTGCTACTTTTTTAATACTGCTTGTTTTAAGACCAGTTTTGATATGGAGGTTAAAAAAAATATTCCCATTCAAAGATCATAATCCTCCCATCTCCCGAAGGTCTGCCGCGCGCCCTTCTGCCATCTATAACCCTGAAGACCATGTACGTCACGGTTGCTTCCCAAACGTGAAATCTGTGGGAAGAGAGAATGCATACGACGTGAAACAGGAAGTATCCAAAAAGCAAAAGCCAGAAACCAAAAGAAATGAAAGAGAAGAGGAGGAGAAAATGAGAGGCAAAGGGAAGGGTCAGGGGAGAAGGGGTGCCCAGTGGGTTTCCCACGTGGCGAGCGTCACCCCGCGTCACCGTGCGGAGCCCCCGGCAACTCACTGCCCACACGAAAGACGATGATGCAGCGCCCGCGCCTGCGAACGGCTCGCTCTGGAGGACACGTCTGAGCTCATCGCCCCGCAAGCGCAAGTGGAAAACCAGTGGGGCTTTAAAGTGATTCATAAGATACTTCAAGTGGAGTCCCTGCTCCTGAACATCCTCCTCCCCGATGAATGTTTTCCAGTGGGTCTGTGATTCAGTCAGCCCCTGTTTACCAAAAGTCCGGGAGGAAACATTTAGAGCTGTTAACACCAACTCACTTTCCTTCGTGGGTAAATGGGTACTTCTATTTCAAAAGAAGCTTGATTCACGGAGACCCGTGAGTGACAGTCTGAAATTTGTAGAATTTAGCAAACCCTTTTAAGAGATGGGGTTCTGTGTAATGATAACTTTTTTTTCTCTTTTAGGGAGTAGCCCCTCTTTTTTTCCACGTGTGCCTTTAGCATCTTGCTATAGTAATTTTTCAGTTAGAGAGGAGAGAAAGCTCATTAGCTCCACAGTTCTCGTGGTTCATGTAAGCCAAGAAGAAAAGGTAACTTGTCTAAGACTGCTTTACTAACACATCCATTGTCATTCATGCATTTCTATTCTTTAATGGTGCTCTAAGTGGTAGGAGTGTCTATCTGAGATGGATTGTTGTTGCTGTGTGCCAGCTCAAAGGCAGGAGAGCCTCCATCTCCAAAGACAAACATCCTTTCTGAGGGAAGGCTGGCCTGGTTCCTAGTTTAAGTCAGATTTTGCAGTGCACACTACCAACATAGTTTGCCTGTCCTCTTGATCTCATTTGCCACATTTTAAGCAGATTCAGTGGCTACCATTCTCTTCACTTACAAGCTCCTATGGATAGGGACGGTGTCTGTTTTATCCACTGTTATATTCTTTTTTTGTTTGTTTGTTTATTTTTGAGACAGGGTCTCACTTTGTAGTTCAGGCTGGCCCTGAGCTCACTATGTAGCCCAGGCAAGCCTCGAACTCAGCAATCCTCCTGCCTCTGCCTCCCGAGTGCTGGGATGACAGGCGTGAGCCACCACGCCCGGCACTGTGGTATGTGGTGCTGATGGCTGGTGGGTGTGAGTCACCACGCCCAGCATTGTATGTGGTTACCGGGATCAAACTCAGGGTCTTGCGCTTGCGAGGCAGGCGCCAGAACCACTGAGCTAAATCTCTGGCCCAACTCTGATCATATTTATCACATCCCAGGGAGATTTAGTGTGGGGGAAAAGATTGGGGACTCCTGTCCCGCTTGCCAGACGAGGAGCTAATTAGGAGCCTCAGGTTGCAGCTGCCTTTCTTTCCGGCACAGACAACACGTTAGCTCTGCCCTTGCATCTCCATCTAAAGGAGCCTTCTTCAGTCCCATAAAAATCCAGTCTCCTTCACCCAACGGTTTGAAGTACGCATGAGAAACTTGTAACATAGGTGTCACCAGTAAGAGAGGCGCAAGAGAACTTGGTCTTCTCTCTGTAGGCGGAACGCTGTTCCAGCAAAATAGTTCATGCAAGTTAATTGAAAACTGACATAACGAAAGTTTCTGTCTACTTTCCAAACTCCAGAAAGAACATGTCTCACAAGCCTTGTACTTTCTCCTGATCCCATCCCCAGCCCTGGAAATTTTTATACATCAGTTCTTTTGCCATGCAATTCAATTGATACTGTTCAATTATATGTGGCATATTCTAATTTCTATCTGGGACCTGGATATCAATTCTAGCATTCCTCCCATTCCCTAAACATAGGCTTATCTAACTTCATTCCCTGAGACTTCTGGGGTCAGCCTACATAAGCCCAGGAAAACTGTTAAACTGCTCTGCCTCTGTGCTCGCTTCGGCAGCACATATACTAAACTGCTCTGCCTCTCTTTTCTTATTTATGAAGTTGTGAATGTAATAATAGTGCAAGTCTCACAGGGTTGGTGCAGTAATTAAATAACTAGTAATATACATAAAACATTTAGGAAAGAGCCTGGTATACAGCATGTGCACAGTATACACTACTATTATTCATTCAGCAAACATTCACAGATGGGATCTTAAATCCCAGACAGTATCAGAGGCTGAGCAGGGACTGTGGCTGTTCACTTCACCTTCTTTACACTTGAATGGGTGCCTGCCATATCACGTGTCCTTACTAGATTGTTAGTGAGTGGAACTGTCCAAATTCATTCTATGGATAAAGTCACCAGGCCCTGCTGTTCCTGATTGTTCATTCCAGTGCTAGAGACAGGGAAGGTGAGGGCGTTGTACTGCAGAACTGAAGCTTCTGAGAAAGGGGAGGTACCCAGATCAACATCTTGAGGTGGGATGATGGCCCGTGGACACACACGTTTGGGTCAAGCGGGGAACCTGCCCGCACCTCTCACCTCATGCATGCCAAGGGGAGGACTTCTAGGGAGGAATACAAATTCTCACTAGGGGAAATGGGAAATTCATTCTTGTTGGGGGAATGGACAGGTGGACTTGTTGACTTTTACAATTTGGAGAGGGAATTGGAAATTGAGCCGAGTAGAGATAGGAAGCGGAGCGGGTACTGATTTTATGAGAATCAACCTTCTTGTTTGGATAAACGTATAACTGACCATCTCGTGGGCAAAGTGTTTCTGTCTGTGTTTTACTGGGGTTTCACAGAAGGTGAAATTGTGTGTCTCAAAATAAAAATAAAAATTTGCATCAGACAGGTGACATTACGTATTTCAATACAGGCATTAAAAATTTGCTTAGAAGAGGATGAAACTTTGTGCTTAAAACTAAAAATGCTGAATATTTTTTGAGCATATTTTGGAAGCTAGATTGTAAGGAAGGGAGCGGCTGCCAGGTGGGTGCATCTTCCTCCTGGAAGCTGTTCCTCAGAGATAAGTGGCCACCAAGGCCCATCAAAGCCGGGCCTCAGCTGCCATGGGGAGAACAGGCCAGCAATAAGCAAGGCCAGGGATGGGATATTCCAGCACACAGCGCAGCCTCCCACTTCCTACAGTAACCAGGATGGATGCCCAAAATGGCGGACTTCCAAGTGAGTTTCAACAAGGAAGGATCCGCTCTCCCTGGCTCCCTTTTCGGAGCCCTGAGCTACCGAGGGAGCTCTCTGACTCCCAGACTCAGGAGTTTGGAGCCACATGTCTTCTGACTCCAAAGGAAAGGGAGACTCAGCGAGTCTGTCTGTATCTGAGACTCTGGAAGGAGAGAGACGCCGTGAGAAGATTCCACATCTCTGGCATATCCCAGGGCTTTTCTTGGAAAAGTCCACAATGGATTTGCAATGTTGAAAACTCCAAACTCAAAACACCCTCGGCGTTAGGATTTCCCCCCTTCCCTGATGCCACTCCCCCCCCCCCGGCTGCCTCCCACCATCTAAGCAAAGTCCGAAAATGCATAAGCAGAACGAACATCTCACCCCACTCCCACAGCCATCCCAGCATCTGTCTCTTGCTTGGCTTTGTCTTTTTCAAATACTTTTGCTCGTGGGCCTGACGATGCTAAACAGAGAACAACAGCTCGCCTTGGGTGGAAGATGACCGAGAAAGACAGGAGCAAAGTGCAGTTCTAAAATCCCTCTGCTGCCAGTCCGCTCCTACGGCTGGAGCTGCTTTAACTCTGAGGATTCCTGATTTTGCATTCTGTAACCAGCCTTGGGCTCCGCGAGTCCCAGCTTCTCCCCTCTTACTGTGCCGGAATCCCTTCCCAGACATGACCATCCTATAGCCACTGCCCCTTCTCTGCCAGAGCCCTGGGGTTTTCACTTCTACTCTCTCTTCTTGCTGTGGCCCTCAAGTTTTATTTGACTGCTTTAGGATTTTTCCACTTGTATGTGTGAGGGTTCCTTTCCGGGACCGAAACGTAGGACAAATCTTCTCCCAGACCTCCATCCCTCTGGTTCAGCCCCGCCAGCCTGAGTCTTTGCTATGATGCCCCCCCACAAAACCAACAGCACAAGCCACAACCGAACCACGGTAACGAGTGCCTTTGTGTGGAACTCCTGGTTTCTTCTGAGTCTGGGAACTCAAGGACCCAGGAGCACATAATGCTCATTCCTTTGTGAAAGAGGTAACAGAAAGTCAGAGTCAGTCCCTAAGGAAGAGGCAGCTCTGCCCGGGTTCCCAGCCCATGCCCCTTCCCTGAGTCGGTTAGATTGTGCTGATTGCTGGCAGCTCGTAACAGGACTTAAACCCTCAAGACGGATAAACACTCACCCGATGCGTAGCTCCGATGAGCAGCCAGAGACAGACACAGCAGGAGGCTTAGGGAGAGGAGCCCCTTGGGATCCATCAGCCAGTGAGGAGAAGATGAGGGGCCTGGCCACGGCATCCAGCCCCGCTCCCAAGTGCCCGGTAGAAGAAGCAAACTCCGTGTCAGAAGTGCTGCTTCTGTCTTCTAGTTCACACATCAGGAACCAGTGGGTTCCTGAACCAGCTTCCTGTCTCACTGGGGCTTTTTCTGCCTGTGTCTTGAGGATTGCTCATCTGTATTCAAGGCTTAAGTCACTTTGTATTTCTCGAGAAGCACGAACAAGTCAGATGCTTACACCATGAGAGCCGGGAAAGCCGTAGTCACCTCCACCAAGCACTGATTTAGGACAGAAAGATCTCCCCTCTCTCTTTCCTTAGATGTTTCCAGGAAGTGAGTTTCACAACATTTCTGAAGGTCTCTCTGGTAAACCTTTTAAGAACGCCACGAAGATAAGGGTTTTGTCAGGTTACCTCATAAATCGGGTAATTCAGTTGAACTTGGTCAGAACTAGCCTGGGCAATATGGGGAGATCCTATCTTAGCAGCAGACAAATAGCAACAACAAAAGAAAACCAAATTTAGGTGACTGAGTTTGTTTGTTGTTGTTGTTTTTAGTTTTTTGAGACGAGGGTCTCACTTTGTAGTCCAGGCTGGCCCTGAGCTCACTATGTACCCCAGGCTAGCCTGGAACTCAGCAATCCTCCTGCCTCTGCCTCCCGAGTGCTGGGATGACAGGCGTGAGCCACCATGCCCAGCAGGCTGACTGGGTTTTGATGCAGTGAAGGACTTCTTCTGATTTCTTTGGTGATTTCCGAGATCAGAGAGCACCTCTACGTGCAGTCAGATCATGGAACCCCAGTCCCAGGAGGGAGGGCCAACTGTGGACGGCTGGCAGAAACAGGGTTTCCCAGCTGGGAGCAGAGGGAGCCCAAGGCTCTACTTTGAGGGGAGGCTCTGCTTTATCTTAGAGGTGGCTTCTCTTTTTCTTCACAAGAAGAGGCTGGAACTGGTAGGAGAAAGACCCTGTTGTGAGAATAAAACAGAAGCAGTCGTGCTGCCGGTGCTCACAAGGACCCCTCGGAAGGCCAGGCTAAATGTTTTCAGTGTTCACTTCAACAGGTCACAGTCGCTGTCCTGCTGGCCTCCCCAAGGGGCTCAGGGTGGCAAAAGCTGGTGAGAGAGAGAAACTGGTGTATTTCCTCACCCCTTCCCTGCCTCCTCCAATATTCCAATTAAGCAGTCATGTTGGACACAGCACATAGAGCTAATGAGAGTCGATTGTTAAGTTTTTTCTGGCTTTTGAGACAGGGTCTTACTGTATAGCTTAGGCTGGTCTCGAACTCATTATGTAGCCTGAGCTGCCTCAAATTAACAGTGATCTTCCTGCCTCAGCCTCTTCCTGAGTGCTGATACTATAGGCACATATCACCACACCCAGTACTTGTTAAGTTTTCAAGAATCTTGTGAACTCACTGATAAATATGGATATTATAGAATTACATGCATTTATATAAAGTCAAATTTCACAACCAGGCACAATGGCACACACCTATAATCTCAGAACTCTGGAAGGCTGAGGTGGAAGGACTGAAAGTTCAAACCATCCCAGGTAATTTAGAGATTTAGCAAGATTCCGTCTCAAAATAAAAAGGCTGGGGATGTAGCTTAGTGCAAAGACCCTGGGTTTAATCCTGACTACTATCCCCCCAAAATACAATTCCACAAACTTACAATTAAATAAAACTTACATAAATATATACTTATTTAAGTTTTCATACTTAAGTCAAACTTCAAAACTCTCCTCTTCCTAATTATTTTATGATGTCACTGTTATCTACAGTCTTAGAGTCATGGGTGGTTCTTAAATATCTATGATGAAAATAAAGTCAGCGATCACAGGGGTTAACTGCATCTCTTTTCTCAGTGACCTCAAGTTGCAAGCTTGAAATCAGCCTTGGGGGAGTTAACCCCACAGCATTTAGTAGATGATATAAATTAGAACTTTGATATATTATGCTATTGACTGGATGTAAGAAAGTGACAGAAAAAAATAATGACGCCAACCAAGCTTTTTTTGTGTGATGTGACTGTGGTCCTTACTTTGTGAATAAGAATCAGCAGTGGAAGAAATACTGCCCAGTGTTCAAAACTCCCATCTGATTCAGGAAAGCCACGAGGATCACTGATGAACCACTAGTGTTCTGACTCATATCTTTGTTATTTCACATTTCTTTCAGGGAATTGACCAACAT
>PVIC010050195.1:0-12881 GCA_004025085.1 Thryonomys swinderianus
CAAGAATGACAAGATCTACCCATTTAGGTGCAAATGGAGACACCTGGAGGATATACTAATAAGTGAAATCAATAGATCACAGATAGGCAAATTCTGGATCTTCTCTTTGACATGAACACCTGTAGATGCAAATGAGCTCTAGAAAGTATGACAGCTTTTATAGAGTGGGAAATTTCCATAGGAAATTTCGTGTGGGAATGTAATGAGGGGAAGAAATAAATATGATACAGAAAGAAAATAAAAGAGCATGTGTAAAGGGGGTGGGGAGGTGTGGGTGGGTAGGGATATGGGTAAAAATGAGAATTAACTTGTGTCATATAGTGGTACAAATTCCCCAATGTTATACATGATTTTGAGATGTATATAAATTGTACCAATAAAGAATTCAATTTAAAAAAAAACTAGGAATAGAGGTCTCACTTGCCTCTGCTATTGCCCTGCTAGAAATATACACAAAATAATTAAAAGAATCATATCGTAGTGACATATGTGCACCCGTGTTCATAGCAGCTCCGTTTGTGATACCTCAAAGCTATTTCTGAGAAAAGCCACCTAAGAAGAAGCTTCCTCTGGATTAATTTCAATGTACTCGAAACACCCAGATATCCCAAGGTCACTGTGACTGTAGTCTAGGAGGCCTGGCAATGGCATTAGCAGGCATCAGACCTTGTCATTGTCTGTGTGGTGCTGATCCAACCAAAATGTAGCACACAAAACTGTCTGGTTATGGAGACTACCCCAAGATTTCACAAGAAGACTTCAGACTCCGAGCAATGCACTCCTAAGAGGAACAGATGTGATGCTGTAGGAATGAAGCTGAAGGTGCAGTGGAGATCTCAGGAATTTGGAGATTCACAAGCATGGAATGTCTGCTGAACGTAGCCTCGGCAACAAGCAAAGCTAACTTAAATCAACAGACATATTGAGTATAATGAGCAAGACCATCTATCTGGGTACTGTGTGGTTTAGACGAGTCACCCAAACCCTTTGGAACACACATCTTATTACCATCCTGGATGCTGGATATGGATCCATGGTGTTTAATGATTTTTTCTGCTGGATTTCAATCTTGTTTTGGTCCTGTTTGTTCAATACCTTTCCTCATATCTTTTGGCGTGGTAATGTTTACCTTGGGCCATTTTGCCTTATAATTAATTAGTTTGGTTTTTTTTTTTTTTTTGCTTTTTGAGACAGGGTCTCGCTTTGTAGTTCAGGCTGGCCCTGAGCTCACTATGGTGCCCAGGCAAGCCACCGCGAATTTAGCAATCCTCCTGTCTCTGCCTCCCGAGTGCTGGGATTACAGACGTGAGCCATCACGTCCAGCATTGTGGTATGCGGTGTTGATTGTTGGTGGGTGTGTCTCCATGCCCAGCATTATATGTGGTTACCGGGGATTGAACTCAGCACCTTGCGCTTGCGAGGCAGGCGCCGGAACCACTGAGCTAACCCTCCAGCCCTAGTTTGGCTTTTTAATTACACATAATTTCACAGACAAAACTTTCCTTGAGTTTCTGCGAGACTATGACTTAGAATTTTGAGCAATGCTTTTATTATTGAGTCTTTAGGGGAGGGGATTAGTGTTTCAGGCAATATAAAGGATAGTTTTACATATAATGTTAATTGAGATTGCAAGCTGGTTATTTTCTTTGGTGATTAAATATGGTTTAAGGATACACAATCATGTGGGAACTTGACAAATGATAGAAATGTGTTCATTTATGTTAATTGACAATTGACTGGATTCAGAGACTTCTGAAGAGTTGATTGTACCATGGAATAGTACTAACCTATAAATGTCCATAGTTATATGTACTATTAAGAAGTGGCGTCTGACTGGAGGGATGTCACTGGGTGTGCACCTTTGAATGATGTATCTCCTACAAATGCTTTCCTTCTGTTCTGCATTCTGAACGTGAAGTGAGCAACTTTGCTCCACCAAGGCCTTCCACTACAACACCAGGAGCCGAATCTTCTGAAAATGAGTCAAATCAACTTTCCCTCATTTAACATTGTAGGCATTGGCTATTTTGCTCAGCAATGTGAGAGCTAACACAGATACTACATTTGTAATTCTAGTAAGTTATATTTTTACTCAATATTATATCATGAATGATCTATTTGGACATGACCTGTAGTTTAATAAATTTATTATATTAATTTGAATATTTTGATTTTAAAATTTATGATTCAGTCAATCTAGAATTTGATCGCATTTATGTAACTTGATACTGAAAAATCCACTGAATAATTAAATGGGCTTATATTAATTATTGGCTATCTCTTATTTTCTGTTGACTCTACTGACAGGTATTTCACAAACCTAATGTCCACATACACTTTTGATTTATTCAAGGGCTGTCCTTCCAATTTCAATATCACTGTGTTAATGTTTAATGCTTTAATACCTTACTTTTTTTTGTGGTACTGGGGATCAAACTCGGGCCCTTGTGCATCCAAGTTTGGCATGGTACCACTTGAGCTAAATCTCCAGCCGCAATAATACCATACCTTTATAATTACAATGTATGTCATTTTCAAAATACCCTCTTTACCTTAGTCCTTGAAAATTTCTTCCACTTTTCTCTATTTTATACTTACTATTTTTCCTTTAAGAACTAACTCATTTAGAAATTCTATAACATCAATTAAAATACTTCAAGAAGTTTGACATTGTTAGATCTATAAATTGATATAAAACTAAAATTTTATGTTATTTCTGTATATCACCATAGTTAATATCATCAGATATGATTTTGCCATATACTTAACAAAATTTTACATTTTTCTCCATTAAATGTCTTGTACTGCTTGGATTAAATTGAGTTTCACCTACTCTTTAGATACTGTTACTATTGTTAATGAGATATTTTATTTTATTTTGTAAAGATTAATATAGTACATGACATATATGTGCACACATATATATGAGGGAGTTTACATCCCAATTTAGATGTAGACATATATATATATATATATATAGACATATGCAGATATAGAGGTAGTCTGCATGCATACATGTATGCACATATGTGGCTTGCCATCCTAGTTCTATATATGTTAAATTTTATGTATATATGATAATATATACATAAACTACGTATAAAATATAATGCTATATTTCTCTCTGGGTATACAATTTTGTCCTCTACACATAATAACAAGCTCTTGTTTTTCCTTTTGCCAAGGTTATATCTTTCTCACTTAAAATGTAGTTTTGGTCAATCATATTAAAAGACCATTTAAGTGAAGGAATTATTTTATTCTTGTGGTAACTGTTTTCATTCTGATGCATTCATCTATCATGTTGATCATTTCCTAGGGATCACTGGGGGGAACTATTTTATTTATTTATATGACTTCATGCAACAGTAAGATCAGTCTTTAATTTTTGTATTATTGTATTATTCCCATCTAGTTTTGTCACTAATACTATATTAGCTCCATTAAAACTTCCCCATGTGTTCTATGTTTTTGCATTGTTTTTAAAATAAGATGCAGATCCTAGGACTTGAATTGTGACAAAGAGTTTATTGCAAGTAGACGCTATATATTCCAAGGAAAAGAAACAAAATGATTAAGTTTAGGAAGGACTTAACCTATCACTATGATCTGAAAGACTTTGGTTGTTATATTGATTCTTCCACATATTTTTTGAAAATTATTTATAAAGCAATATAATTTAAAATATTCTGTAACATTGAAAGATGTAACATGTTCAAATCCAGGTGAAATGATGTATGGTAATGACCAAAGACCAGTATTAACCAGATAGTCTTAATTAAAAGTAAATAGAGCCTAATGGAGTGCTACTATACACAAAATATATTCTGACTGAATGCTCTTAAATATATTTATCCTTTAGTACACTATATATTAATATCATTAAATACATTTAAAATGAATAATTTCTTGGAATACCCTATTCATAGATGGACATTTTAAAATAGCACCACTGTCTTCATTCCGTACCTAAACTCATAAAATAGAATTATAAGACATATTGTACTTACTTGGGGTCTAGTACTTGCCTGGGATAACAAATTTCACATTTAATCCACTGCAGAAAAATACCAAAACATAAATGAACATGTTGGTTTTGTGACTAAAAATTTAATCTAGTGTGGATTTGGATTATTATAACATTGATTAACTCTACATTACTAAGTAAGACAAAAACAAGTAAAATAAATTTTCATTTCATCTATATTATAAAGCCTGCTTTATTAGAAGTGGATACTTGTGTGAATCATTTTTTGAGGTCAATTATGCTCATCAGATAAATACAAATGATTTATTAGAAATATTCAAATGAAATCAAGAAGGATTGGCAGCATACATATCAGACATTTCTTACTGCTATTGGATGCTTTGATAGTCCAATAGGAACATAAAAATTACCCAGGATACTCACCACAAACCAGTATTAGACAGAGTCAAACAAAAATAGGCCAAGAGGGACCTGTGAGTCACAGCCTTACAATGTCCAGGGAGTTTCCTGACCAAGTCTTCAGAGAAAAATTGACTGTTGGCCTTAGAGCCAAATCAGGTTGTTCTGTGACTGAGCCTGTGTCTGTGGCATAACTTCCCATAATGCATTGGGTGTGGGTCTCGCTGTCCTGTTGGGTGATGGTCACCAGGAGATGTTCGTTTAAAGCAAACATGATCCCGGGACGGACCAGGTACACTAAAGAATTGAGAGGGGGCAGAGAACAAGAAGCTAGTAAGGGTAACTATGCTCGGTGTCTGCTATGAGAAAATCTAGCCTTTATTCAAAACGATGCTGAGGCAACATAAAATTATAACTCAGTATATTAAAATGAAATCACTATATTTCGTTGAGATATTTTGTATAAAAGTGATGCTTCCCTATATTTAGTGTACTACTTTAATTAAAAGACCATTCTCTGAACATGAAGCAACAGAATATATTCACACTTACACAACAAGTTTTATACACGTATATGTACATATGCATTCCTTTACTAATGTTTGAGTAATCTTTTTAATTTTAATTAGTTTTTTAATTTTTTATTTGAAACAGGGTCTTGCTTTGTAGTTCAGGCTGGCTCTGAGCTCACTATGTAGCCCAGACAAGCCTGGAACTCAGCAATCCTCCTGCCTCTGCCTCCCGAGTGCTGGGATGACAGGCGTGAGCCACCATGCCCGGCAATGTGGTGTGTGGTATTGATTGCTGGTGGGCGTGAGTCACCACACCCAGCATGGTATGTGGTTACCAGGGATTGAACTCAGGACCTTGCGCTTGCGAGGCAGGCGCTGGAACCATTGAGCTAATCTTCCGGCCCAGTTTTTTTAATTTTTATCTTTACTAATACATTGTATATACCCATCATGTTCACACTCAATATTGGGAATTCATACCAGTATATGACATGATTTAAAATGACAAAGTAAGATATCAGGATAAAATTTAGTCCCTCTTGTTTTCAGATCAACAATAGCTATTGTCTTTTTTTTTTTTTTGGCAGTACCAGGAATGGAACTCAGGCCCTTGTGCATGCAAGGTTGGCATGGTACCACTTGAGCTAAATCCCCAGCCTCAATAGGTATTGTCTTAATTTTTTTCTTTTTCTTTTTTACTTTCTTTCTTTTTTTTTAAGACAGAGTCTCACTTTGTAGTGCAGGGTGGTCCTGTGCTCACTATGTAGCCCAGGCAAGCCTCGAACTCTGCAACCCTCCTGCCTCTGCCTCCTGAATGCTGGGATTACAGGCATGAGCCACCATGCCCACCTGTTTTACATTTTTCAAAAACATTTAGACAGCGATAGAACCTCAAAAGTAATACTGCCAAACAAATGAAGAACAAGAAAGACATTAAACATCAAAAGTGATAAAGGCTACTCTGAGAGAAAACTAAGTGTCTTAAATAAGTGATCAATTATAAAATATTTACAAAGTATGGAAGTACATTTTCAGGACCAAATTATTCCTGAATAAAAGATTCAAGAACCTTTGTTCTACAACAAAATTTTTCCCACTTTCATCTGTTTAAGAATTATCTGAGGGGCCTGAGGGTTAGCTCAGTGGTTCTGGCGCCTGCCTTGCAAGCTCAAGGTCCTGAGTTTGATCCCTGGTAACCACATACAATGCTAGGCATGGAGACTCACGCCCACCAGCAATCAATACCACATACCACATACCACAGTGCCAGGTGTGGTGGCTCACGGCTGTAATCCCAGCAGTCAGAAGGCAGAGACAAGAGGATTGCTGAGTTTGAGGCTTGCCTGGACTACATAGTGAGCTCAGAGCCAGCCTGAACTACAAAGCAAGACCTTGTCTAAAAAATTATCTGAGGAGATTCTTTGCAGTGAATATTGTAAAATTTTCCAATTTGGAAAGTAAAGTAGAAATCTTTCAAACAAGCAAAACAGGTAACTAGCAAAGTGTAATCCATAAAGAATACAGAGTACACTTTGGAAAATAGAGCTCTATAAAACATCAATAATTACACTGAATTAACTTACTATTGAAGAAGTGTAGAATGAACATAATAACCTACAAAATAATAATGTTTAAAATTTGATAAGCATGGTATTTTAAAATCATATTGCACTATGTATCCATAAAGAGATGAGAACACCTGGAGGTAGATAAGGAATTATTGTGGCTGATCTATAACCATCCGGTAGCAGAGATTAAGAATCGGCCTTTTTGTTTATCTTTTCAAAGAACCAACTCCTCGATTCATTGATTTTTTGGTATTGTTCTCCTGGTCTCCATTGTATTAATATGTGGAGATCAGTGTAGAGATTCCTCCAAAATCTTGGACTAGAGATACCATTTGACTCTGCTATTCCCCTGTGAGGTGTGTACATGAAAGATTTAAAAAATTCCTATCACAACAACATATGTGCACCCATGTTCATAGCAGCTCAGTTTGTGGTAGCTCAATTTTGGAAACAACCCAAATGTCCATCAACTGAAGATTAGATAAAGAAGATGTGGCTTTTTAAAATAAAATGGAGTAATAAAATAAAATTCTGCCATAAAGAATGATAAGTCTGAGTCATTTATATTCAAATGGATGTACCTTCAGGACATATTCATAAGTGAAATAAATAGGTCACAAGTCTATAAATATATCTTTTCTCTGGAATGAGAAACTGAAGATGTAAATGAGTTCTAGAATCATGGTAGATATTGTGAAATAGAAAATATCCAAAAGGAAATGGGGTGTTGGGGTAAGTAACAAGGGGAAGAAAAATATGATGGTCATTTTAAAAGAGGGGAACAGGCAAATGAGCTTTGGAAAGTATGACAGCTTTTATAGAGTGCAAAATTTCTATAGGAAACGGTGTGGGAATGTGATGAGGGGAAGGAATAAATATGATACAGAAAGAAAATAAAAAAGCATGTATAGAGGGGGTGAGGAGGTGTGGGTGGGTAGGGATATGGGTAAAAATGAGAATTAACTTGTGTCATATACTGATACAAGTTCCCCAATGTTATACATGATTTTGAGATGTATATAAATTGTACCAATAAAGAATTCAATTTATAAAAAAAAAAGAGGGGAATAGGGCTGGAGATTTAGCTCAGTGGTTCCGGTGCCTGCCTTGCAAGCACAAGGTCCTGAGTTTGATCCCAGTAACTACATACAATGCTAGGCATGGCGACTCACACCCACCAGCAATCAACACCATATAGCACAGTGCCGGATGTGGTGACTCACGCCTGTAATCCCAACACTCGGGAGGCAGAGGCAGGAGGATTGCTGAGTTCCAGGCTTGCCTGGGCTACATAGAGAGCTCAGGGCCAGCCTGAAGTACAAAGCGAGACCCTGTCTCAAAAAGGGGCGGGTATATAGGGGTGCGGGTGTATATAAGCGTATGTATATAGGGGTGCGGGTGTGAGGGATGGAGCAATGGGGAAAATGAGAATTAAATTGTCTCATATGTTAGTACAAATTCTCACTATTGTGTGTGATCATGATGTATATATATAATGTACCAATAAAGATTCAAATTAAAAAAAAAAAAACTATGAGCGCTTTTTCCACTAAACAAAAATATCTCATAAGGGCATTCATCTTCTACTTCTACACTGTTCACATATAAGACAATTTTTTCACGAAATCTTTCTCAGACTATCTTTCCAAAAGTGCCTAACATGGGAATTCACTTTTCTCAGACATACTATCTTACTTTAAAATAAGAGTTTGGGGAACTGTAGCATGTATGGGCTTCTGGGAGAGGACTCTGTGAAACTCGGCGCTCACTTTCTGAAACTCAACCAGAGTTTTCCTTCAAAGTGCTCTGGGCACTGAACAATTTCCTGTAAAGCTGTGGGAATCATGTTACCAGTGGAGATTTGGGAGGATCCTCTGAGTGTGTGAGCAGGAGCGCAGGGAAGTAAAGAAGAGAGAAAACTAGGAAGAGAGTGGTACTTAGGGGAGGAAAGCAATCACAAGGTCAGATGGCTCAGGGCACCTTGAATGCCTGATGGTCTCGTGGACAGATTATGGGAGCTGCTGATCTTGGTGCCGAAAGTAGAAAGGGACTTTGTGCTGTGAGACTCTTAAGGGCCCCAGGACAACAGTTCATCCTCAGCTGTTCTTCGATGCTTAGGCTTATTCTGGAAGACCTTTCCCTGCTCCCCAAGTATTAGCTATCAGAATTCTACCCTCTAGACAAAAAGGAGTCTCTGTTTACAGAGCCCTCTATCCAGGTGAGACTCCTACTTTCTGTGAATTCTGTGAAATCACATTATTTTCCTTCTGCTTGTGGCATCCACTTGAAGGGTGAATGATGCCATTTATTTCAAAAGGTTCAAAGGAAGCTTTCCACGTATACTCGTGTTGCTTTCCTAATTTTTGAAATCATTTCCATTTTGCGAGCTGGATTCTACCTTAGGAAACACAAGTATTTGCGAGGTTTATAGAGATGAACTCTGCTGAGATTGGGGAAATACTATTAATTCTTTAGTGTAACTTTCAGCCCCTGACTTAAAACATATGTTCCTTTTGAAAATATTCATTAACCTTTCCTATGGCATATAACTAGCTTTATCACAGTGGATAAAAAAAGAATCCCACTTAGACTTTTGAAACAGAGACCCAGGGGGAAATACACAAATGGTAAACTCTATCGAAGGACACAAAAAGGCCCATAAAACATCAGAAGGGTTAGAGAGGTCTATGGATTTTAATTGCTGTGTGCCATTGGGCCCTTACAAAGCAATCAAGCAGGCAATCTCCAAAGACAGCCCTGCCATAATACATTTAACAATAGAGTTCTCACCCCATCGGCAGACGAGGGTTTATAAAGGTCCCAATAGTAATTAATGACCTTGTACTCTGAGGGGAGGTGGGTGAGGAGAGACAGACAGAGAGAGAGAGAGAGAGAGAGAGAGAGAGAGAGAGAGAGAGAGAGGCTGGAACAAAACTGGCTCACTGACACATCACATAAATGTAGAAATGATGATTTTGAGAGGAGGAAGTAAATGTGCCACAAAGGGATATAGTGACCTTCTTAAGTGCATTTTATATTTTCTTTCTTTACTTTTTCCAAAAGGTAGAGAATATTAGTTAAAAGTTAACATGCAAATGAATGATTACTTAGGAGATGGTTTGGTTGTTTTCTTAGTTGGGGAGAGTGAAACTAGTAGACTCTTCAATTTTTTTTACTATAATATAGAATTTTTATGATGTAAGCGTGAAAGGATAGCAGGCGCAAGCCTCAAATTTGGAATATCCACTTGTCAAATATCAATACTTAGAATGCGCTAAATATCTGCTGTATACCAGGCATCACACACTATCTTATTTAATTCCATGTCATATTAGCTTCTCTAACAAATGGAGAGAGCAGATAAATAGGTAACACCAGTCACATTTCTTTTAAATGACTAGAGTGGCATTAAAATATAGATTTTTTAAGACCTTGAATTTAATGTGTGTGTGTGTGTGTGTGTTACTAGGCTTGAAATATTTACACTGAGCTATATCTCCAACCCTTTATTTTATTGTGAGACAACATCTCATTAAACCACTAAATTGCCCATGCTGGGCTCCAACATGAGCCACTCCTGCCTCAGCTTCCCACACTGCTGAAGTTATAGGTTAACCCCACTATGTCTGGTTAGTTTAATGCCTTTCTGTTACTCATATAAATTCTATTAATATATATCATTTTCATTCTTTCTATCTTCATTTACCAGTGGAGCCAGTAATATTTAGCTATAATTAAAGAAATTTCATTTTCTGCGATAACTTTCCCTTGACTCTGGCTTAGGTCTCTGAAAGAAATGATGGGTGCCTGGATATGACCTGGATTCTTTCTTTTCTTCTCTACCTTGGAATGCCCAGTAAGCAGACTTGAACACTATACTTGGAGAATCTTCCCTACAAGTCAGCAGAGACTGTAACTAGTTTGAAAGCCATGGTTGCCTTGAGCCCAATATCCTTGTGCCTTGTATCGACTAGACCTATTGGTCTCCGGAGAACCTTGCTCAATAGCCTTCTCATTTAATCCCCATTATCTACAGCCATTCTGCAGCCTGCGCTTTGGCTGGGCTCCCAGGGCTGAGCTGTTTCTGTCTGTCGCCTCTTCTAGAGGAAACTGAGAGAGAAAAGACTAAGCTGGTTTTCCAGAAAAAAAAAAATTGAAAGAAAATGAAAAATTTATTTTTCTTGTAAATTAAACTATAGGTCCTTAGACTGTTAAAGTTCAAAACTTTCCCTTCTCTTGTTCTGTGAATTATAGTGAAGTTGTTTTTATGAAATGCCAGCATTTTAACTGGACAATGATTTTATCCCCTTCACCAAAAATCCAGAAATCCTGCCTCAGTGGTACAATCTCTCTTTTGGATTGTGACAGTTATTACTTGGAATAGTTCTCATTTAACCCTTGCTTCCATTAGAGAGCATGGTATGGTGTAAGATGTTATGACACTCCAAAGGGGTCACTTAATATTCATAGAGGAGGAAATGTTTCATAAAGAAAATAATCGTGTAAAATCTTATTTACTCTGTATTTTTTGTAGTCTTACGTAGTTTACATCCTATCTGCATGAGCAGCTCTCACATGAAGAGAGAGAAGCTTTGACAACAACGATCAGAACTTTCACTTTAAATCTGCTCCTGGCTTTGTTTATTTTTATTTAACCATTAATAAAAGAACACCATGTATTATTACAGGCATGTCCCATAAGCCATATCATATCTACGTTACTAATGTAAACACAGTACAGACTGAACATCAGCTTACAGGTGAAATCGACACTGATGTTCCGAACACTAACATTTCAGGATTAGAGCTGATGAAACAGTCGTCCCCCCCCCCCGTGCCTCAGTGTACGTAAAACAGTTAGAGCCTCTCTCATGCTGAAACTCCAAACCTTCTAAAGGCTCATCTGATTCCAAATAGATGCCAGTCCTCACAGTAGCCCAGGAGGCCCCAGACCCTTTTCCTTCTGCCGTCTTTCTTCCTAACTCCCTCTTAACTCATCCAACTCCAGTCCCTCAGGCCTTGCTCATCCGGAAATAGTCAAGGCTTCAACTCACTCAAAGCTCGTAGCTTTCTTCCTGGAAGGTTCAAATGTTTGTCTACTTCCCATAATTCCTATGTTCCTTTTTTGGCAAATGTTTCTTTCCAGTTGATTTATTACTCCATCACATTTTTTTTTTCGTTTTTTTGAGACAGGGTCTCGCTTTGTACTTCAGGCTGGCCCTGAGTTCACTATGTAGGCCAGGCAAGCCTCGAACTCAGCAATCCTCCTGTCTCTGCCTCCCGAGTGCTGGGATTACAGGCGTGAGCCACCACACCCGGCACTGTGGTATGTGGTATTGATGGCTGGTGGGCGTGAGTCACCACGGCCAGCACTGTATGTGGTTTCCGGGGATCGAACTCAGGACCTTGCGTTTGCGAGGCAGGCGCCAGAACCACTGAGCTAAATCTCTGGCCCTCCATCATATTTTAAAATATTGTTCAATTAGCACTTCCTTACAGAAGAGCTGTGCGAAGACCAAGATTTCTGCTTTGTTTATTGCTGTGTCCCTGACTTTATAAAAATACTTGACCTCCAGGAGGTGCTCAGTTAAAAACTATGTGATGACTGAACGTGCCAGCAGCCAGCAGCCTGTTTCAGCGTACAGTTTTGCCTCCAGAAACAGAATTCAAAGAGGAAAGTGAGCTCCATTTTCTCTTGCACCTCTAGAAAACAAGGCTGGAAAACCAGTCCCGGTCCTGTGCTATGCTTCCCCAATCTCATTCCCGGCATCACTCACACCTGCCATCTCTCCTTGCTGTTGGCAATGAGCTCTGATCACAAAGTTCTTGCAGTCTTGCTTCTTCTAGGTCTCTGTCTCTGTCTGTTGCTCTCTCTCTCTCTCTCTCTCTCTCTCTCTCTCTCTCTCTCATACTTACAGTTAAAACTTTCACTACCTCATTAGCTAGGTTATCATTTGAGTAGGGTAAGCAGAAGGAAAGTAAAGACAAGTGATCAGGCAGTATTCAAGCAGTAAATATTTTTATCCTTCAAAACGTTTCATCGTTTCTGAAAGTGGGGCTAGTTTTAAAATCAGTATCAAAAGAAAACTTTTACCTCCCTGAGAGGAAGAACACCCATCGTGACACGAGAGTCTGTGCCTCTCTCCACTTGCTCAGCCGCACTGAGGCCGTAGCTGCTACTGCAGTGGTTGCCACAGCAATACCATTTTGATGATTATTATCACAGGCAGTGAATATTAAAGCAAGAATTTGGAATCATAAGAATATATTAAATTGTTTTCAGAGTTCAAATTATGACAGCGATGACATGAACTCCTCTTACAGGATAACATCAGGGGGATAGTTTCAAAATACACATCTATAAATGAAGCTCATTTTTATTACTGGTGAAAATTTGACAGTTTTACATCATTG
>PVIC010050196.1:0-12901 GCA_004025085.1 Thryonomys swinderianus
TTTCAAAATTCTTTTTCCCTTGAGGGTATATGGAGTAAAAACTCTAATTTTTGCAAAGCACCATTAATATGCTCCAGTTTGATGCTTTGCTACAAATGAGACCTCACCCAAACATTTGGCATTATGAGTCACACCCCACCTCCAGCTTGTCAAAGAAAAGTAGAATAGTAGCCTCAGTTCTGATGAAGAGGCCATTGAGTGCCCTCCAAAAAAGTGTTTTGCTCTGATTTGGTTTGGTTTTCATTTTTGGATGTACTGGAACTTGAACTCAGGGCCTTTCACTGAGCTATACCCCGTAGTTCTTTATTTTTAAAATTTGAGACACTCTCACTTACATTGCTCAAGCTGATCTTGAATTTGGAATCCTCCTGCCTCAGCCTCCAGAGTAGCTGGGATTATAGACGTACATTATTGCAGCAGGCCCAGCAGAGCTGCATCAAGCCCATTTCACCCAGAGCTCCAGGAAAACCTAATGGGTTGTGTCAGCCTCACATCAAATGAAATGTATTAAGTTGGTTTAAGAATCTGTGAACACAGATGGATGGGATAAAAACATTTTCAGCCTCTGGGAATTGAAAATGTGGATAAAGGTGATCAGGATGAAGGGTTTACAGTATTACCTCAGTTCCCAGAGCTTCTGTTCCCAGAGGTTAAAAAACAGAAGTGTGTGGCAAGATATTGCTTACATTTACAAACCCTGCATGGGTGGACAGACATGACCATGGCCACCCCTCCCCTTCACCAACTCAGCCGTCGTAATTACCCCCAAATTGTACATCAAGTTAAGTTTGTAGAACAAGGTGACACTGTCCATCTTCCTTTATGAAATGTCTGCCAAGTTGAGCAGACCTTTGGCCTGCTGGAGGCTCAGGACTTGAGAGCATCACTTAGACCCACCAAGCTCATCTGGACACATCTGAGCCATACTTAGAACTCTGCCCTTGGGGGTGGCACACTGGCGGGTGTTGGGTGGGGAGCAGAGGCCGTGAGCTGTACTCCAAGTAAGCTGGCTACCCACGACCAGCTTTGTGGGCTTGGCTGTGAACTTGACATAGGCAGACTCTTGAGAACTCAAAAATGTGACCACTTCTGACTTAGTGTGAGTGGCCAGGTCCCGAGTGATGGGACGGTTACTAGACTTTAAGGCTTTCCTCACAGCGTATTTGCAGGTGAGAGCACTCAGACGCTTTCTGTCTGAGACAGTGTGAAGAATGCACAATGCAGGTCGGGCTCGGCCTTGCGAGATGGCAGCTTTCCCCCTCACCTGACTGCAGGGGTTATGGCCGCGTGTGCTGCCTGCTCCCCTGAGGACAGCTGCATGTTGGGCCAGAGGTTCCAGCCCCTTAGAGCCATTTTCTGTTCCTTCTGGGTGCCCTGAGAGACCCCTCCAGAGTCTGGCTGGCAGTAGCCCAGTCCCTCGGGGTGGTCTCTCTTTCTGTTCCCTGGCTTCGCTCACTGCCCACTCTTCCAGAGCTTTGCTCATCAGAAAGGTAGCACGTCCGTGGTCGTCACCCTGTAGTCATCGCTGTCACATTGATTTGGGCCGCGGTACGTTCCAAGCTCCTCGCGTCCTCATAGAAGACAGCAGGGCCGCGCATGCCTGGGGCCAGTCGTAGCTGGGGGTGCACACACCTTCTTGAGCAGGTGTGAGCTGCACACGCCCACGAGCCCCATCTGGCCGTGTATTTTCCTTCCCATTTCACGCACCTAACCAGCGGCACTCCTGGCAGGGGCCCTGGCCCTGCGAACAGAGCAGTTCAGGGCCAGAGTGAACGCGAGCACTTGGAACGCAGCCCGCCTGGGCAGCTCTTTCCGCCTCCGGGGCTCCCGCACAGCTTTCACAGAGGCTGCCACGCCCGTGACACTGGTTCTTCCTTCTCATCAGAGTCAAATCGTGGCTCTTTAGAATTTAGACAAAAAGGAGAGTTCTGTGCTTTCTGCGTTCCAGGTTGTGCAAATGATTTTTTTTCTGCTTTCCTAACAACTGCCCTGATTATCTGTTTTGCTTCCATTTTCTGTTGCTTCTTGCTCTTTGCTTGCAAAACAAACAGGCAAGCCTGGTAAGTAAATGCTTTTCCCCTAATTTTCCCCTTTGCAACCCCTGTTTGTGTGTGTTTGTGTGTGAGTGTGTGTGTTTTCTATTTTTGTTGTTTTTGCTGTGTTGTATTTGCTGCTTTCCCCACATAATTTAATCACGTTTTGCTGGAAAAGCCAGAAAAGCCTTCTGAGGCATTCACTGTTACATTGTTGAGGGCAGCATGTCACTGGTCTAAGGCTGATTTCCTGATCTGAAGAACTTGTGGCATCTCTCATATGCAAAAAGATTTGCACACCGTTCACATCGCCTTGGTCTCGTGGGGCCTGGGCGGGTCTAGGTCCATACGGGTTAGCTGGGGAGGAGAGGAAACCCAAGGCGGCAGCCGTCCTGCATTCAGGAAATCAGATGGTCTTGGCTCGATAAGCGGCTCCTTTCCCCTCGCCGGCTGGAATATGTGAGCAGCGGTGTAGACCAAAGGGAGTGTGCTGGGGGCCAAGGAAGCACCTGAAGTGTGAAGAAGAAAAGCAGGCATCTGGCCCTGCTAAAACCTGGCAATGGCTTTTCTTGGGAGAACGGATGGAGCAAGCAGATTGCCAGGGATTCTGTTCTGTGCTGAGCACCCATCCCCCACGAGTCACTGCCACACAGGTTCAGGGGACGCTCACGGGGTTCGTTATGGACTGGTGCTGTTGATGAGTCGTTGCTCCCAGGCTCTTTCTAGGTGTGGAGGGCTCTGTATAGTCTCATGTAATCTCCCCCGGTGAGACAGACCAGCGGATATCCCTGGCTTCAGGTGAGGAGGCGGAGACTCAAGAGTTCAGAACCACTGTCGAGGTCACACAGGAGGGAAGCACCAGAGCCAGGGTTAAACCTGAGTGAGTGATCAGATCAAGGAGCCTCTTGACCATTGATTGCCCTGTATGGCCCCAGGCTGCTGGTATTGAAAGTGGCAGAGGCCCGTGATCGCAGAGGCTGGCGTGGAGGGACACGAGGCATCTTATTGGCCAGTGTCCCTAAGCCACCAGCATCTGCGTCGTGGGGGGGGGGCAGTGCACAAGCCCCCCAGCGGACTTGCGTACACACTCCCACATGACGGCCACCAAGTCTGGGGCCCCGGGAGGTCAGGACCTTCGAGTGGTTTCATGTTAGGGATCGAGCCACTCAGGCTGCGGCCCCACCACAGCTCACAGAGAGAGAGTTAGGTGGCCGTCTGTGGGCGAAAAGAGCCAGACCGACCTCCCTGTGCTTCTAAAAAAGTCGGGTCTTTCACAGTCTGATCTCGGGACCCCATCCTAAAAATGTCATGATCAGGGCTTTGGGTTCGGGTTTGGGTTCTGTGCTTCCTCAGTAAACAGAGACTCCGTTTCGTCTTCAGTAAAAGAAGACAAAAAGAGTCTCCCCTGGGTTGTTCTAAGGTTCGCCTGTTCATTCATTGCATGGACTGTAGGGGTATCACTAAGGCACAGACGTTCTCTGTGCCTGGGACAGAGCAGTGGGCAAAACAAACAATCCAGCCGACAAGAATCGAGATGCTAGTGCCCGACCTTGAGCATGTGCACTGCGGGGAGGTGGGCAGCCAGTTACCCAGGCACACACGCAGACACATGCACATATGTACAGGCACATGTGTGCATGTGCAGACACAGGCCTGGTATAGTGATACAGAGGGGCTGCTGTTCCAAAGAAGAAAGGACAGGACCAGAGGGACTAGACGGGGCACATTCCACCCCAGCCTGCGCTGATGCGGGATCAGAGTCCTGAGTGGATGGGGAGCTCTGCGGCTGCCTGCGTGTGAAGACCACCGGGCTACACACAGCAGAGGGCCAGGGAGGAGAGGGCAGGGTGTGGGGAGGAGTCTGGACTTCAGTCCTAGCACAGGGGTGAGCACATCAGGTTTCCTGAGCGGGCGGGAGGTGGCCAGGTTTGCACTACAGGAAGCGCATCTGCTCCTGGGCGCCGGCTCCAGGCATGCGCCGAGCACAGCTGTCAGCACAGTGCTTGGCGCGGGAAAGCCGGTGGCTACCGCTCATCACCAAAGCAGAATCGGCACTCCAGACTGGACCCGCAGTTGGTTCTGGCACGCATCACTCGAGTTGGAGCTGTGTCAGTAGGGTTTCAGGGAGGATATTGTGTGGGCTGTGGGTTTATGGGATGTTTTAGGAATAAAGGAATCTTTCTGTCCCAGTGACTGCCTATCTTGCTGGCTGTTAGAGAGGGTCATCCTTGAAGCCTCAGTCATAGCACCCTTTAATCTTGACCCCATGCAGGAGTAATATCTTCTTTATGTGTTGGATCTGTTTACTATAGGGAAAAATAGTCAGAGGGATTGCCATTGTAGATTTGTAAGGGGCTGGCTTGATCAGGTTAAAGGGTGATGGCTCACTCCTGCCTGTACAGGATCAGGCCTGTGATGCTGGGGCAGTAGGTTTCATTCTTTCAGACACTGTCTGGAAGGGTTTGGGGAGAGGTCCACTCCAGGGAAAAGCTAGGCCTTGAGCTGTGCCTGCTGGTCAGGCCGAGTTGTATCTGAGGCCCTGGCTGGCCAAGGCCCCAGTGGATTTCAGGTGTCACCTTCGGGGTCCTTGTCTCTCCTGCCAGAGGATGAACAAAGAGAGAAGTCAGTGTCTCACCAGACAGTGCAGCAGCTGGTCCTAGAGAAGGAGCAAGCCCTGGCTGACCTGAACTCCGTGGAGAAATCTCTGGCTGACCTTTTCAGAAGATATGAGAAGATGAAGGAAGTCCTAGAAGGTTTCCGCAAGGTGTGTCTGCACTCACGGTCGGGGCAGGAGCCTGGGTGTGTGCTTTGGAAGAGTCTAGGTGGGGACTCCAGGTCCATCTCGAGCTGGCTGTTAGGAGGAGGAGGAGCCTTGGAGCCTCGGGAGTCAGACTTGCTTCTGGAGTTCTGCCCGTGTCCTCCTGTCTGTGGGGCCTTCACTCTCCTGGGCATTTCTTCTTGTGAGCCTGACTCCTCTTCTCTCTCATGCCAGAACGAGGAGGTCCTGAAGAAGTGTGCGCAGGAGTACCTGTCCCGCGTGAAGAAAGAGGAGCAGAGGTACCAGGCTCTGAAGGTACATGCAGAGGAGAAACTGGACAGGTAACGCAGCCCTGACCCAGCCGGGAGTCCCAGTGGTACCTGCCACTGCTTTGGAAAGAGCAGCAAATCCATATGCATTTCTTACATGACCTGTGCTAAAGGCACTTTCGATTAGTACTCACTGTGACAAAGGAGGGGTGTGTGTTGTAATGTTCAGGGTTCCCGGAGTGCTTCCCTTGTGGGAACTGGTCACAGAGGTTTTATTGAGCTCCTCTGTGCAGGTTCTGAGGGTTGAGGGAGCTCTAGCCAGTGCCTTTTCCTGCCCAGAGTTGAGTAGAGCGAGGTAGAAGGCACCTGTGGTCATCTATGGCCACCTGTGACAAAGGACAACCATCCTCAGGTGACCCCCTCCCCTGTTCCTACAGGGCCAATGCTGAGATCGCCCAGGTTCGAGGCAAGGCCCAGCAGGAACAAGCTGCCTACCAAGCCAGCCTGCGGAAGGAGCAGCTGCGAGTGGATGCTCTGGAAAGAACCCTGGAGCAGAAGGTAACAGGACGAGAGGGGCTCCCGTGGTTGGCCTGGTGCTGCCATTCTCTGGCCAGGTCAGCAGATAAAAGGAGGCAGAGCTACGGGGTGCAGACAGTGCAGGTAGCATCTCTAGACAAGTTCCTTGGTCCAGGGTAACTCCAGCCCCAAGGGGGGCTTCCTTTCTTCCTTTTCTAAAATTCTCTGGGTACTTCCATCTCTCATCCCTCTTCAGTATTCGTTTGCACAGGACTTGCCAAGCACCTCTGATGTGCCGGGCGTGGTCCTTGATCTGAACCTCTATATCAAAAGTGGCTGTTAGTGGATGTGACGCCCGCCAGGCCCCAGGCCAGACGACTGGCTGATGCACAGAATGGGTAGTGTCCAGGCCGGAAGGGCCCATATGTCTGTCCTCTGGCTCTGTGGACAGGAGGTGGAACCGCTGAGGTCACTCAGCTTGCCCCCAGGTTGCCTGATTTCCATCTGATTCCCAGCCCACTGTGCAGACCTCCTCCCTGGGTGTCCAAATGAGGAGCTCCATCAGCCCGGGAGTGTTTGAAGAGTGCTGGGCCAGTGAGCCTGAGTCTATCTAAAGAGTGTTTCTTGAATGGGGGAGATTTCTGGATATGAAGCCTCCTTCCAAATTTTTGCTGAGTCTTGGGATTCTCCTGGGTCTTCAACTTGCAGTAGCAGTACGTTTTATACATGTAGGCATCAACGGGCACTTGGCTTGGTAGGCAGTTTGTCTCCCAGGTGGTTTCTGCGACCTAAGAAGTACCCAGAGGTTCCAGTTTGGCTTAGGGCGCGTCTTGGCCAAACAGCAGTGACCTCACTTTAATTGGATGATGTTAGGGATTGAGCCCTGGGGGTTACGATGCTCACCGCCTCACCTCACTGTGCACCATACGGCTGTGGACAAGGCTTGTCTTCACCTCAGGTTCTAGTTTCCCTTCGGCTCTGAAAACTAGACATGAATTTCCCCAAAGTCTGTCACTACCCACTTGTCACTGTGCCTTCCAGCATGTTCCTAGTTCTCCAGAATCCAAATAGCTAGAAACTCCTTGTACAGATACTGTCTCCATTCTACCTTTTCCCCTTAGGATGAAAAAGGCTAATGGCTACCAGGCAGTTTAATATCAGAACTGCGTTTTAAAAGGAAAGAGTCTCGGCTTTGTCAAATATGCCAGATGTGTTGAGCTGAGCTCCCTCATCGGTAGCTTGCCGGGTGGAGGCTGATGAGGCCAGGATGGAGCTTGGAAACCCTTCTGGCCTCAGTATCTGCTGAATCTGCCCTTACATTTTAGCCATGAGCCGCCTGGCATTTTGTTGAATATGTATAACAAAGCTATAGGTTTGCCAGGTCAATTTGAGTTTGCATTCTAGGCTGGCTGCAGCTGACTGGCTGTTTGACCTTAAGCAAAATCTCCAACCTTGCGCCAGAGATTTAGTTCAGTGGTTCCGGCATCTGCCTCACAAGTGCAAGGTCCTGGGTTTGATCCCTGTTAACCACATACAACAATACCAGGTGTGGCGACTCACGCCCACCAGCAATCAGTACCACATACCACAGTGCCAGGTGTGGTGGCGCACGCCTGTAATCCCAGCACTCGGGAGGCAGAGGCAGGAGGATTGCTGAGTTTGAGGCTTGCCTGGGCTACATAGTGAGCTTAGGGCCAGCCTGAACTACGAAGAGAGACCCTGTCTCAAAAAAAAAAAATCTCCAACCTTTCTGAGTCTCAGTTTCCTTACTAAAATAAATGGGGTTATTAGTAGATTCCCCCTAAATAACTATCATGAAAACCCAGAGTGTCTGGCATGGTGACTGGCACAGAGCAAGCACTGCGGTCAGATAAACAGTTGTCATTAGTAGCCAAGCGAGGCAGTCGTGGTCTTGACGGTGACTTTAAGGTTCGTGGTCAGGGCCAGTCCCACTCAGAGCCTTGTCCTCGGGCAGTGCCTCTCCGAATCATGACAAGAAGTAGAGCAGCAAATGGTAGGCTGTGCTTTGCTCTACTGTAAGACTTGTTCTTCGCCTGCGGGGCTCCGTGACGCATGGCACCAGGAGTCCTACCCTTACCACAGAACTCATGCCCCTGACTTAGAACATGTCCTAGCTAGTCCTGAGGTTGCCAGGGAAGGGCCTCCGTATAACCCCAGGGACAGGTTTTTGCTAAAGACTTGCCTCGCGTGGAGACCTTGAGGTGACACGGGCTCCAAAGTGTGCCCAGGATGCCAGAAAGACCTGCTCCCTGGAAAAGGGCCACTAGAGACTGTGGAGCAGCTGAAGCTGGTCAGCCTGGGGGCTTGGTATCCTGCTCAGTGAGAGCTTCGCCATGTCTGCGTGATGGGACCGTGTCGCTGGAGCCCCTGGCAAAGAGGCTGGAAAGTAGTGCTACACAGACGTGAGCTTGGGTGTCCTTGAGTGTCCTTCAGAGGATGCGCAGGGTGTGGCATGAGGAACATCTTGAAGCTCCCTGGAAGCTCCCTTGCATCTACTCTGTGTGCTTCACAACACCTGTCCCCGCAGCAGCACCTGTAGGGCATCCTCCGCATGCTGCTGGTGCGCCTGTCCACACAGAATCGCCTGACCCTTCTCCAGAAAGCTCAGGCCACCACTGCCCCAGAGCATGGGCTTCCGAGGCACATAAAGCCAAGAACGGTCCTGGACAACCCTGTCGTCTGCGTTGGTCACTCTGCTGGGGACTTTGCATCTCTTAATTCATTTATCTCCCAGACAGATAAAGATGTGTTGTAGAGCAGGAGGGGGGTTCCAAGTCACTTCTCAGCCTGCTTTACCCCACTTTGGGGAACCAAGAGGCTGTGCGGAGCTCACCCCACGAAGTTCCCAGTGCCTCTTCTGATTCCAGTGCCAGAAACTTTGTTCTTGTTTTTGCTTTCAGAACAAAGAGATAGAGGAGCTCACCAAGATCTGTGATGAACTGATTGCTAAAATGGGGAAAAGCTAACTCTGAACCAAATGCTCGGACTTGACTGTTGCGTGCAATATGACCACTGGCACACTGCTGTCCCTGGAGTCACACGGACAGGCTCTGTCTTCACTTTTCGTATGCACTACTGTATTTCCTTTCTAAATAATGTTTGATTTGATTGTATGCCGTACTAAGGAAACTATCAGGATTTCTTGCTATTGGTTTGCATTTTCCTAGTATAATTCATAGCAAGTTGACCTCAGAGTTCCTGTATCAGGGAGATTGTCTGATTCTCTAATAAAAGACAAATTGCTGACCTTGGCCTTGCCCTTTGTACACGAATTCCCAAGGTGAGCAGCTTTTGATTTAATATGAACATGTACAGCGTGCATAGGGACTCTTGCCTTAAGGAGTGTAAACGTGATCCACATTTGCTGATTTGTTTTAAAGAATGCATGTTTCAAATAAAATCTTCTATTGTAAATAAATTTTTTTCTTTGGATCTTGGCAATGAGTGTGGTTCTGATTTATTTTCTGGGAAGGGCTGAGTCTTTTCTTGCTTTTGTTAAAGAATATCAGATTTGGCCTCTTTCTCTTTGGCTCATTCGTCTGGGCTCACTTCTTTGTTGATTTAAATAGCATTTCCTTCATTGCTGTGGGGATTGTAAATGAAGCAAATGAGAAATATTGACTTGCAACTTTAAATAATTAAAGGGGTGTACTGGATTAACTTAACTTTCCTTTTTAGGAAGTATTTGCCTTTCGAAGACAAAATGTATTTCTTTCGATCGGGTCAAGGCAGTATTGGGCTGTCACTTTGAGCTCTGTCCCTCAGTGTGTGAGGGTTCACCTTGTCAACGTTGTCCCTTCCCTTCCAAGGGACTAGGGAGAGTCGACCCGTTCGGAGGGTGAAGCATGTCACTAGGCACTCAGCCAGCGCCCGCTGTGCACTCCTCCCTGGTCGGACCTTGCTCAGGGACCTCGAGGTGCGGGGTGGCTGAGTGAGGGGACTGCGGACACAGAAAAGTGGGCGCCGTTTCTCTTCCCCTGAAGTTTGCCATGACAGATCACCCCGGTGTAACAACTTAAAACAGCAGAACTGTACTCAGCTGTGGAGTTCTGATTGGCGTTTTCAGAAAAGTTGTTTCTGGAGACTGAAGGAAAATCTGCTGCCCGCCTCTCTCAGCAATGTACAAGTGGTGGCTGTCATCTTTTGCCTGTGTACGAGCCCTTCTGTCTGTCTGTCTTCCCATGGCCTTGTCCTCTGTACTTCTGCCTCAGCTCCCCTTTCCTTTGCGGTAGGAATACCCACTCTTGGACTCAGAGCCCTGTCCAAAGCCTGGATGATCTCACCTCGAGATCCACAATTACATCGGCGAAGGTGTAATGATTTCCAGAGAAGGTCACACTCACAGGTAGCAGGGAATAGAGTGTGGACATTTCTTTTTGGGACACGCGTGGGTGCCCTTGGGGATGTAACTGAAGTTCTGACCGTACACATCACCTCTGAGCCCCTAGTGGCCTTCAGCGTGGCACCCTCTTCCTGGCCCAGCCCCAGAGCTGTGGCCTACTCCCCGGACCCAGGCCTGCCCCTCACAGATGGGCAGACCTTTGGGAGTATTAGTGTGGGGCACAGGATAGGTTGGGGGCCACTTTTGTGACTTAGAAGGTCAGCTGACACCAAGGTAGTTGGCACCAATGAGAAGTGGCTGTGGGCATGTGTGGCACCCGAGAGTGTTTCATTTCTGCTGTCCTTGGGCTCTACCCCCTCTAGCAGCGTCTCGCATGATCCTTACAGGCGCCTGAGATCGCCTCGCTCCCCTCCGCAGCATCCTGCTCTTGGTCTGGCCTTGTCCCCTCATGCAGAGGTCCCTCACCTGGCCAACCTCGAATGCTCTCTTAGAAGCTTTTAGTTTTAGTCAAATAAAACATTTCCATTGTTTAAAAAAAAAAATCAGAGCGGTAGGTAAGAGCATGTGATTGGGTGATCGGGTGTGTCACCTTGAGCGAATCCACCCGAGGGAGGCTTGTCACCCAATGGTATGAAGAGGGACGGATCTGCCTCTGTTTCTCGGGAGGAGCTTCTGTCTCAGTCTCCGCCTCGGACTGCACCTCCTGGCTTCCGGCACAGACTCTTCGGTTTCCCTCTCAGACCCGTCGGCCTCCTGACATGGACCCGCACGGACGCTGCACCGAGCTCCAGACCTGCGGCTGGATCCTCCGGGCCACAGGGTGCAGACGGAGCCTCTGGGCTCCTCCACACTGACTGTGGGCGCCGCTGTTAGCAATCTTGTACATTGCTGTATACTGTTATATGTTGTATTATGTTTCTCTATGAGCACTGATGGATACAGTGGGGAGGGGGCGGGGAGCCACTCATGATCTCCAGGATAAGAAGCTACAGATGATTTTTAAGCCTTTTTCTTGATACACGAAATGTGTCATTGGTTTAGAAAGCAAGCTTATTTGGAGTTCCCACACAGCCATCGGCGAGGGTCCTGTATGCCCTTTCCCCAGCTACTCCTGTCATCTGACCGTCGTGTTACCTAGTGAATTGGGTATGGGGGGTGCAGTCCCGGGGATCCAACCTGGGGCGCTTTACCACCACGCTATAACCTCAGCCCCTTTTAGGTTTTATTCTGAGACAAAGTCTTGCTAAGTTGCCCAGGCTGGCCTCAAACTTGGCACTTCTCCTGCCTCTTTTGTTCCCAGCAAGCTCTAGGGATTCAAACATGCTGGTTTCTTATCAGTGCTCCAAGTCAGGTGGGACAAAAGCAGCCCAAGGAATCGCCCCAAGCTGGAGTGTTAGATGTGCGTGCCACCCTTCTCCCTCCCACAGGCTGGCCCTGGAGAGCTGGGCCTCTAGACATCTTCACATGCTGAACGCTTCCGCCTATTTTTTTTTTTTTTTTTTTTTTTTGTACCGAGAATCAAACTCAGGACCTTGCACTTGCAAGACAGGCGCGAGAACCACTGAGGTAAATCCCCAGCCCTATATTTGTTATCTTTGACTTACAGCTCAGCACCTGAGAGCTCTGGAAGGTAGGTATGTATGTTGCCGAGCACTCTGCGTATGGGCTGAAGGCTTTGGATCCCTGAGCTCACACACTGCAGAAAGGGGTGGGTTCAGTAGAAGCCTCGATCTCTGAGTTGGGGGACTAGAATGTTTCCCCATCATGGCCACTAGGGGGAGCCTAAGAGTCTATGCAGGTGCGTGTCAAAATGGTCCTGGATAAGAAACACACTTCAGATTTCTTTCTTTTTTTTTTTAAATTGAATTCTTTATTGGTACAATTTATATACATCTCACAATCACGTATAACATTGGGGGATTTGTACCAATATATGACACAAGTTAATTCTCATTTTTACCCATATCCCTACCCACCCACACCTCCCCACCCCCTTTATACATACTCTTTTATTTTCTTTCTAAATCATATTTATTCCTTCCCCTCATTACATTCCCACACCAAATTTCCTAGGGAAATTTCCCACTCTATAAAAGCTGTCATACTTTCTAGAGCTCATTTGCATCTATAGGTGTTCATGTCAAAGAAAAGATCCATTATTTGCCTATCTGTGATCTATTGATTTCACTTATTAGTATATCCTCCAGGTGTCTCCATTTGCACCTAAATGAATTGATTTCTTAACTGAAATCTTACATGAGGCCCTGTGTTCCAGATGTGATTATTTGAGACGTTTTGGGTGTAAAAGGAGAAATATAAAGGCAGATCTGTCTACTTGTGTATGGACTTCTGCTGAGATACCCCCCACCCCCCCCACACACACGATCTCAGCAATAGATGGGGGGAAGCAACAGACCAGGTCCATTAGAGAGCAGAGCACACCGTGATGTGCAGAGACCCGGGACGAGTGTGTGTGTGTGGGCTTCTGTCCTTCCTGCAGGAGTGTGGCCTGATTATAGGGGCTGCACCTCGAGCCCTGATGTCCAGCGCGGGGCTGGCTGACCACCATCTGTCTTCACATCACAAGGCACAGGGTCCCCAGGGCAACATGAGGTGAACAGCCAGGTGGAAAGAACTCATTACACTACATGTGTGTACAAAATATTGATTTACTATTAGTGATGATTAACTTGGCCTTAGAACTCAAATTATTTCTGTTGGCAAAATGTTTTGCCTCCAAATTTGTGCCTAAAAATATGGGGTTTGTTTTGTTTTGTTTTTGTGGTACTGGGACTTAACTCAGGACCTTGTGCTTGCCAGGCGGGCATGGCACTGTTGAGTTAAATCCTCAGCCCAAATGTGTTGTAATTTTTTTAAAGAAAAAAAAAGTCCAGTAATACTTTGCACGTGTGGGAGACGCCAGGCTCTGCATCTGGCCCCACAGCTGGTGTAGCCCCTACAG
>PVIC010050197.1:0-12871 GCA_004025085.1 Thryonomys swinderianus
TGCCACGTTCAAATTCATTATTTTCCAACTAGAAAATTTTCATGTCCAAAACTTCCTATAAATCCTCTCAATGAAATAGCATATTGTGATAGAGGCTTAAATTTTTCAGCCTTTTCTCCGTGGAAATTAACCTTTTTTCAGCTTCCTCACTGCATCCCTATACCCTAAAAATGGAGATAAGTGAGACTCCTTCCTAAGGAGTCTAAATAAAAAGAATGCTATTGGGCTGGGGATTTAGCTCAAATTGTAGTGCGCCTACCTTGGAAGCACAAGGTTTCGAGTTCTACCCCCAGCACCACCAGAAAAAAAAAGAATGCTATTAAACTTGTGCCAGCACATGACTTATCCCAGCACTTAGGATGCTGAGACAGAAAGATCACGGTGGTTTTGAGGCTAGCCTGGGCTGCACATTATAAGTTCAAGGCCATCTTGAACTACATAGTGATTTCTGTCTCCAAAAAAAAAACCTGCCTACATTATCAAGCTAATATAAACCAGACACAATGGTGCATGCCTGGAATCCTAGCACTCTGGGAGACTGAAACAGGAAAATCTTAAGTTTGATCCCAGCACAGGCAGTTCAACAACTTAGCAAGGCCCTGTCTCAAAAATAAAACAGCCCAGCACCCAAGAGACAGAGGCACAAGGATCATAACGGTTTCCAGGCCAGCCTGCGCTAAGCAGTTCCAAGCCAGCCTGAACTAAGACTCTGTCTTGAAACAAATATAAAAGGTGCTGGGGACATAGCTCAGTGTGAACGTCCTGGGTTCAACCCCTAGGTCCCCCCCCCAAAGTAATATATGTATAACAGTTTTTTAGATATGTTCACAATGGTGTCTGGTAAGGTCAAAGACGCTCTATAAAAGGTACCAGAAACTCTGGCCTAGATCAAGAGAGATTTTTAAGATAGAGGGGTAAGTGTATAAAAGATGGAGGGCCTCAACTACATTTCTCTAAAAGATGATACCTGTTAAACGTGTTAAATGGCTTCCTCACGTTTAAAAATCCCTTCTTTGTTCAGGGGAGAGCAACTGAGAGGCCCTCTGACTAGGCCTGTTTCCCAACACAAAGTTAAAGGGACTTTGTCTAGCTATTCCAGGGTGAGTGAATTCAACACTGCCTGCTGTATCAGGTTCCAAAAAATAAAGTTTAAAAAAAAAATCTCATGACAAAAGATGAAGGTATGAAAAAAGCTCTAATATTAGTAACAATTGGAGGATAAGTACTTGTTATCTCCTCTAAGAATATCCCAGTTCTCCACTAAGGAGCATGTATTTTCTACCAAATTAAATCAGTTCTTTGGTAAGTTACAGGTCTGGCAGTTTATTGTACTTTATTGGCCAAAGGAAATCTTGGTTATCCATTTCTCTTTGGTGTCATACAGGCATTGAAGTAATCTGTATATTGTTTGGGGTTTTTTGTTGTTGTTTTGTTTTTTTGTTTTTGTTTTTTGTTTTGTTTTTTTTGAGACAGGGTCTCGCTTTGTAGTTCAGGCTAGCTCTGAGCTCACTATGTAGCCCAGGCAAGCCTCAAACTCAGCAATCCTCCTGCCTCTGCCTCCTGAGTGCTGGGATTACAGGCGTGAGCCACCACGCCCGGCTGTTTTGGTTTTTTGGCAGTACTGAGGACTGAACTCAGGACCTTACACTTGTCAGGCAGGTGCAGTGCCACTGAGCCACATCCTTGGCCCTATACTGTGATGTTTTAGCAATTCCCCTCTATTTATTCAATAAAAGTAGGTGTCCAATGCAATTTATTATTTATATTCATACTATTTATATTCATATTAGTTTTACTTGTACAGAAATAGCAATAACAATCATGTGCCTAAAACCAGCAATATCTACCTCTAGTACTGATTTGAATGTGTGCATTAAACTACAGGTATTCCTTTAAGCCTTCAAGGAACAGTACATCATGATTCCCACCTGCACATGCCTTTATCAAGAAAAGCAACCTGCCAGGCACCACTGGTGGCTCACACCTGTAATCCCAGCACTTGGGAGGCAGAGACAGGATTGCTGAGTTCAAGGCTTGCCTGGGCTACATAGTGAGCTCAGAGCCAGCCTGAACTATAAAGTGAGACCCTGTCTCAAAAAAAAAAAAGAAAAGCAACCATATTTTCATCTATGACATACCCAGGCATTAATAAATCTTATGCTTTATGTCTCATTTTCTTTCCTTCTTCTGTTTTAAGCTACTGGCCTTAAATGGGCTGTTTTCTTCTACCTGATCCTGGTATAATCATTTATACACACTCCCTGATCCCTCTCACACTAGGTTCACACTTGCCTTTCTAGGAGAGATAGCTGGGTTTCCCCACATTTAAAAATCCCTTCTTTGTTCAGGGGAGAGCAACTGAGATGGCCTCTGAATAAGCCTCTTTCCCAACACAAAGTTAAAGGGACTTTGTCTAGCTATTCCAGGGTGAGTGAATTCAACATTGCCTGTTGTATCAGGTTCCAAAAAATAAAGTGTTTAAAAAATCTCATAACAAAAGATTTAAGATGGAGGGGTCATATCCCACAGTTGAGAGAGGCCTTTATGACTCTTTCCAGTAAATGTTACCCTTCAGCTTCTAGCTGACTTTTCTGTTGTGCCTTACCTTTACTCCACTCTCCCTAAAAACTGGAGTAGAAAAGAAAGTAAGGGGACAAAGAGGAACTGGAAACTGAAAGGCAGTGTACTCACCATCACCGCCAGCTGCCTATAGGCCTTCTTTAGTTCAGTATCTGATGCTGTAGCTTCAACCCCCAGAACATGGAAAGGGTTTAGCTCATCCTCAGGAACCCCAGCCATGGTCAAGAGTCGAGCCACTTCCTCTTCAGGTTGGCAGTACCGCCCACTAGCTACAGGTGTACTCCCTTGGCTACTAGTCCTCTGCTTGAACCAAGGCAACTCCAGCCAACCACGCTGAACTATTCTTACCAGCTGCTGCCATGGCCTACTATCTCTCAGCAGAGAGAAGCAACGCTGCAAGGTGGGAGAATCCAGCCAAGAAAACATCCAGGTGGCCTTCTCTCTCCAGCCTAACCGGTCACCGAGACCCACCAGAAACTGCCAGCCCAACTGGAGACAGCCCAAAAGGAGGGCCAGACCCAGGAGGAGCAAAGCACCCATTAGCCTAAGAAAACGGGTGAACAGCCCTGCCCCATAATAAAACCCCTGGTTTAGAAACTCTAACACTACTTGGGCCCAGCCCCCTAGCCGCCCTGCCCAGGCTCCCACCCAAACTCGAAAAAGTTCCAGATCACTGCCTCTCAGCTGCCTGCACGCATAGATGAGATGGCCACAGGTTTCCACGTATTCTCCCACCAACACCAGCAGTTCAATCAGCCACCAGAAGCCTGCCTGTCCAAGCTGACAGAGTTCTTCTGCTCCCCACAAACCCAGCCCTCTTCGCTTATCTATCTGACTTCGTTTCCGGCCCAGCCGATGTCGACCAGGGGTCCTGGGATCTCTACGTCCACCCTCCCGATTATCCTCCTTAGTCAGAAAGCGATGCCGCTGTCTCCGTGATGGAGGCTTTTTTCCGCTGGACACCCGTGAAAATTCACTTGGAAATTTAATAGGTTCCTCATCGTCATATTCCTCTTCCAATTCTTCATCTTCCCCCAAGGTTGGAGAGGTACAATGGTGGCAAAAGTTGCTAGAAGAGCCATCTCCGCCCTCAGAGTAAGGCCCTTGTGGGATTCCAGGGGATCCCTGGCAGTTACAAGCAGATGGAATGGAAAGAAAAGGGTTCCCATCCTCCTGGTACCCAACCTCACTCTTTGAAAGTTCCTGGTCCACTCCTGATTCTTCTTCTGAAGATACCTCACTCTGATCAGGGTCCTCTCCTTCCCTAGGTGGTCCTGGACCCCTTGGGGAGCCATGGCTTGGATCCGACCAGTGGGCTGGATTTGGGGGCTGTGTGTACTTAGGACCAGAGTGTTCTGTGAAGCAGCGGGTACCATTAGGTGCAGTCCCTGCTGAGTCCCTGAGTCCTGAGAATGCAAGTATTTCCGGATCCACCGAGGGTCCTAAAGTCCTGAGTGAGGCCGCACCGCTGTGGCGGGCTCCACACAACCCTCTTTCTCCCGGGTGCTTCTGGGCCATGACCCCGGGGCTTCCTGAAGGTTTTAGGTCACAGCCATCATGGTAAATTCTGGTGCCTGTAACAAAGGTATTAAGGTGGAAATAGTAAAAGATGGGACCAAAGGGGAGTTCATCTTAAACTGGGGATATATTTACTGTACTCTCCTCCCTCATTATGCCAAATCCCCTTTGTGGCATTCACGAACCTCTAATAATAAACCAGAACCAGAGTAACCACAACCCTTCTTGGACCCTCCCCCTCCTCCAAATCTTAGTTTTTTTTCTTTCTCCAGGAAGTCATAGAGAGAGGTACTGCAAAGGGTGTGGTCCACGGGTCACTCTTAGGAAAAAGGTAAAGACAGCCGCAAAGCAGGGAACCGCAGACTGCCAGAAAAGGGTGGGGACCGTGAGAGCCGAAGGGAAAAGCTGGGGATCGAGTGTAGGGTTCCCTCAGAGAACCCCAGGGCCAGGTAGAAGGGGCGAAAGTAACGTACCGAAGAGCGGCGGTAACTCCTCCCCCTAGACCAGCTGGGCAGGGGGAGCTACAAGAGCAGCTCCCCCGGCTCCGCCTCCCGCTTAAGATCTGCTTCCGCTTTCCGTCCCCGCCGCGGCCGCCGACCTGCACCAACTTCCACTTCCGGGGTCACGGGGGGGGGGGGACGAGAAGAAAAAGGAAAAGCCGTTGGCCCAGTCGCAAGCCAGTCCCCCCAGCGCTGAATCAGACCGGAGGAGGCGGCCCTCGAGAGCGCCAGCCCCGCCCCTTAAAGGGCCCTCCGCTGCTGCCCTCCCCGTCCGGGACGGCTGGGCCCGCAGATGGCGCGGCCGGACGTTCCACCAGGGCGCTCTGCCGCAGTGCCTACGGGCTGGGGGCAGATTCTCAGAGTTGTTCCGGCTCAACTCCTGGGCTTTACCGACAATGAGGGATGGAGGACAGCCACCGGGCCACACATAATCTGTTTTCTTGCAGACAAGACCAGGGATCGCAAAGGAAGGAACCACCGCCCTGATCCCTTCCCTACCGGCTGTAGCAAGGACAGAGGACCCTTTGTATCCGCGGAGGTGGAGCGGAGGAGAGGATGCCCCGGGCTAGCCCCCGCCCTGGCTCTGCAGCGCTGCCCCTCCTCTCCCAGCAGCCTTCAGCCTCCACCACGGCAGACCCAGCTTGCGAGCTTTCCCTTAGAATTGCAGCTCCCACGCCCTGGATCCGCCCCTCGGGACGCGGTTCCCAGGCCTGGTCACAGAGCGGGGCCAGGGGGTGGGAGCGTGGCTCCGCCGGGCCTTAGGACTGAAGCCGAGGGCAACGGAACACCGCTCATCTATATGCTGCTTTGCATCTCATTTGCATACCAAGCCTTTCCGCCGACGTCGACACGCACCCCCGCCCCCACGCAGACCCTGGGTTCCCGCCTCTGCACATTTTCCAGTCTTACAGTTCTGTGTCCCTCTTCCTTGCAGACTTCGTCTTGCTCCGTAAGCTTTTCCACCCATAAACCCCTCGCCAGCTCCCCAAGACCAGCAAATCCCTCTTCCCCAACCCCCCCCATCCCGACCACCCGGTTCTCAAGAAGACAATACTCCAATTCTCTGGAAAGTGGAAGAAACCAAGCTAGAACTAGGGGGGAGCTGGGACCCCACTTGAGACTTTGAGAGCTTCGAGTTGGGGAGCTTTCTCCTAAGTATTCACAAATGTTTCCCCAAACTTCGCCCTATGTCCCCAAAGACCCTTCTCTGCTATGGTTGGAGTCTAGTCCTAGAGTAGAGCTGTGAGCCACTATGTCCCCCCACACAGAGAGGAAAGGGTTGGAGGGGCCCGCCCCGTGATGTCACCCCCCCACACACACACACACACACACCCTGTCCCCTTCCTCCGTCCCCCAGACTAGTTGCTTTTAGTTAATAAGGTTTGGGCTACGGCTTGCAAGAGTTTCTAGGGAGCAGCGAACCGAGTGGTCCTGACACCCGCCCTGGGCATCTAGGACCTCTGGGCTGGGATGCAGCCGGGGGTCTAGCACTTCCACCCCATCCTCTCCTCCTCCCTGGCTGGGTGGTGAGTAGTTGATATCCTTTCCCCAACCTTTTCTTGTTTAGGGTCCCAGACTACCAGACCTATTAAGAGCCCAGGAATTTCCCAAGCCACCCCTCAGCCTGGTAGGACCTCGATGGCCAAACGACAGCTGAAGGAAGGTGCCTCCTGTATCCCACTCCAGTCCCACAGCACTCCAGTCGACTGCCAGCCCTTCCTTGGTGTTCTCCTTCCAGGATCTGAGTTCAGATCCCAGTGGCAGCCTTCACATCCCTGGGAGAAGAATAGGAAAAGTTCCATCCATGTCCTGAGGGGAGAAACAAGTGGATGCCAGGATGCTAGATGTCTGTGAGCCAGGTGCCTCTTCTTCCATGTGGGCTGTGGGATTTGGCCTGCGTCAGCAGCCCCTTCCCCCTGGGCTCCGTGTAGCCCAAAGGCAGGCTCCAAACCCCTGACAGACTGAAAGGGTGACTCTCCCTACCTAATTCCTTGTCCCAACCGCTTTTGATATCTGTTTTTCTTTTCCCCTCTTTTCTCCCCGGGTTACAGCAGCTGTCCTGAGACCCCAGGATGACTCACTCTCTCCTCTTCCTCATTTCCCTTCTCTATTAACCCTGTCCTTTCTACTCCAGTGTAGTATGGAGTCTTTACTGCAAATGAAGCCGGCTTTCTTTTTAGGTAGGCAGCTGGTGTGTTAGCCTCCAGCCCCTTAAGTGCCCTTGCACGCTTCTCCCCGTAGACCCAGGGCTTCCTACTCCTACTTTGACCCTGAAAAACAGACAAAAGCTCATTACTTTATGAGATTTTCATTTAAATTTTCCATAGTGTCCTCATGTTACGGAGTGATATACCTCCCACTCCCCTCAACAAAAGCCTGGAAATTTCTTTAATTTCCCCCAAAGACCCACTCCCCTGCCTAAAATTGGTCATTTTTCAAAAGAAAACAGAGGTAGAGTCGTCAAGATTCATGAGCACACAGGTTTTCTCCTTTGTCTTCTTGCAGGTTTCCCAACACCCACGGGACGTTCCTGGATGGAGGAGAGGCGCTGACTCTGCCTCCCCACTCTGTGACCACCTCCCCTTGGACTATGGAGAAAGTCTCACTGCCCCTCACTGTGACAGCCCATCCCAGGCCATTTAATCAGCAACTCCCAGAGCCTCCAGACCCAAGATGCGTCCTGGAACCACAGAACAACCCTGAACTGGCACCTGCCCTGGTGTGTGCCCTTTGCTGCTGCTTTGGAATCATCTACTGCTGCTTTGGTGAGGGCAGGGCCAAGGTCCTGGGGGGCAGCTGCTCGAGACTGTTACACTCCAGGATGATGCCAACTGTCTCCTCTGTCCCTGGGCCACATCCCCCTTCTGTCAGGGGACAGCAACCTCCAGAACAGCCCATTCTGCCTTTGCCAGCTTCTTATCCAGCCTTTGCCCCATGCCTTCAAGCTCTGATCTCTGTCATCTCTCATTTGCCTTTTTTTACCTCCTGCCTCAGAGCCGCATTCCCAATTCTCCACATTCCAGTCTTCTTTACCTTTCTCCAGAAACTTGAAT
This sequence comes from Thryonomys swinderianus, assembly GCA_004025085.1. Classification (NCBI taxonomy): domain Eukaryota; kingdom Metazoa; phylum Chordata; class Mammalia; order Rodentia; family Thryonomyidae; genus Thryonomys; species Thryonomys swinderianus. The sequence continues at coordinate 7,652 of PVIC010050197.1, forward strand.
CAGCCCATGGTAATTTTTTTTTTTTTTTTTTTTGTGAGACAGGGTCTAGCTCTGTAGTTCAGGCTGGCCCTGAGCTCACTATTTAGCTCAGGCAAGCCTCGAACTCAGCAATCCTCCTGCCTCTGCCTCCCGAGTGCTGGGATTACAGGCTTGAGCCACCAAGCCCAGCATTTGTGGTATGAGGTACTAATTGCCAGTGGGCGTGACCACCACGCCCAGTACCGTTGTATGTGGTTACTGGGGATCAAACCAGGGACCTTGTGCTTGCAAGGCAGGAGCCAGAACCACTGAGCCAAATCTCCGGCCCCAGCCCATGGTAATTTCTTCCTATGCTCATCTATCTCCACAAGGACTGGACTTTCCTGTACTTACTCTCCTCGATGAACCATCTTGCCTCCTGAGTTTCCCTCCCATACCCTCTCAGTTCCTAAACACCCCTCCTCCATCCTTAAGTTTAGCCCTTTCTTCCCTTTGCCTTGAGGTCCTCTTGGCATGCTGTTTTGTTTTCTGCTCCTCTGGTTAGCTTTCCTTTCCCAGTGCTCCTGAATCATCTCTGAACCACCCCTTCCTGCCTCTCAGTGCCTCTTGCCTCCCTTCCCAGGCTACCGCTGCTTCAAGGCAGTGATGTTTCTCTCCGGCCTGCTGTCCGGAGCGCTGGTGATCTTCCTGCTGTGCCACAAGGAGCGGGTGCTGGAGACACAGCTGAGCCTGGAGGTGAGCGCAGGCATTGCACTGGGCATTGGACTCCTCTGTGGCTTGGTCACCATGCTGGTTCGCAGTGTTGGGCTCTTTCTGACTGGTCTCCTGCTAGGTCTGACACTGGGTGCTGGGGCCCTGCTGGCCACTGAGCCCATCTACCAACCACCTTCAGCCTGGGTACCAGCCGGAGGACTGGTGGGTCTGGCACTCCTGGGAGCTTTGCTGACACTTCGGTGGCCTTGCCATTTCACAATTCTGGGCACAGCCCTGCTAGGTGCTGCAGTGCTAGTGGCCTGTGCTGACTACTTCCTGGAAGGACTGGCATTGGGCAGTCGGCTGGGCCAACGCCTGCAGGCACTTCCGGCTTTGCCTCCTCTCTGCTGGTATAGCTGGGTCTTGCTGGGAACCTGGCCAGCCTTGGGCGCTCTTGGGGCCCTGGCCCAGTGGAAGCTCATGTCTGAGGAACGTGGAGGCCACGCCAATGGTGAGTTAGTGCTGTGGTGTAGAAACAGCCAACTTGTGTCTACCTGTGTCCCTGCTTCCCAAACTTGAGGAGAAAAAGGGGAGAAATTAGACTTTAAGGACAAGAATGGGAGAGGATATCCAAGCTAGATGAGACAGGGCATTAAGGAAAGTTAGAATTAAACTGGCCAAAGGAGATCTGGGTGAGAATTGAGTTTTCGGGGTGTCCAGGGGCAAATTATTCAGGACTGCTGTGAGAGGAAAGAAAGCTCCTAGCAGGACAAAGTACGAGAAATCCAGTAACTGAGAGAGAGTTGAGGTTTGAGAGAACATAACAGGACTTTCAAAATGGGTTTCTGTAGAGTATGTGTTTGGGAATGGAATTCAGGGCCTCAACAGGCCTCTTTGAGTCTGAATTATCCCTTCCAAAGCAGTAGTCTTGAGCCGCCAGCGAAGGCATCTCCAGCTTCTTCGGATCCATTCACAAGAGGCCAAGTGGCATCGGACTCCCTCTGGGGTGGGCCTGTGTGAGGGCAGCTATCGGCGTCAGCTCCCCTCCAATGCCCGGAGCCCTGCTGACAGTTTGGCGCCAGTGAGTGGGGGGGGTTGGGCACCCTGGGCAGACGGGGCAGAGGGTATGTGGGGATGGCCAAGCTGAGAGGGGGCTGTGACCCAGGGCCCTCCTTCTGCCTTTCTGCCCTGTACCCTTTCAGAGTTATCTCCAGAGCCTTCGAGACCACCAGCTGGGACCAAGCACCCTGGCCACAGCTCCCAGCACCGTCCTGGATCTGGATTCTGACTGTGGCTCCACTGTACCCCTCACCACACCCTCTGGTTCAATTTAGACCTGAGCCTCTCGGGCCCCACCCTAATGGGGGCCCACAGCACCCCACACAAACTTCTCCACCTCTTGGATTTAGGGTTAGGACCTGTGCTCCAGACCAACCTTATAGGGATATGTTTCAGGGACAGGAACAGAAGAATCTTGTGGGGGAGGGGAGAAGCACAAAGTACAACTATCTACCTCTGTCTAGTAATAGAGGTGTCCTGGTCCCTCAAGAAACTGACTCCCTAATCCCCGCCAAAGCAACGAGGGCTCTCAGCCCAGGAAATATCCATCTCCATGTGCCTCACAGTGGTAAAATAACAGGCTTTGTTCTTGTAGGACCTATAGGAAATCAGAGAGCCGCCTAAGGCATTTGGTAGCTTTTGATAAGAATAGCACAAGAGTTTCGGAATTCCCCAGGTCCCTCATGCTTCTGGTCGCCCTTTCTCTTTGTACCCCATAACTTGAGCCCCCTTCTCCTACCTCAGTGGGGAGCACTATCCTCCATGGTGCTTCCTTTCTCTCCTCAACCTGAGAAGGCCCGTAGCATCTGCCTCGGCACCTGCTTCCCAAGAGCCGGCTTGCGCCAAGGACATAGCATTGGCCTACTTGCCAGAGTCTCACCCTTTTGCCCAAAGGCGTCTGTTCTTCAGGGCTGTATGGGAGAAAAGTGCCTTCTTGACCTGTCACTGTGGGTGACGCTATCTCCCTCCTTAACCAGAATTTTACTCTAGCACTAACTCTTCTAACTCTTAACTTCTCCAGCACTAACTCTTCTCGACCCCCTCTGACTCTTCTGCCCGCAGTCTGGTCCCTGGTTTCCCAGACAGCGTGAAGGAAGACAAGATCCCTCCTCTGGGCAGCAGGGCTATGATGGGAGGGAGGAAGAACAAGGAACCATGTGAATAAAGTGGCATTGGAAACTGACCAGGGAATTCCGCCTCTACTATTGCTGCTTTTTTCATTTTGTCTTTGTTTTTGTTCTTTTCTGTGTCCTCAAAGAGGAAGCCATATTAATAAGTCTTCTGTTCCCTGAAGGATCTGATGGGGTAACCTTGTAGACTGAGCACTGAGGCAGCTGCACAGATGGCTAGAGAGAGCTCTTCTGTCCTCTCTTGGAAACACAGAACGAGCCTTTATTAACCACGAACGTGCCAGACGCTGTGAGACATTTTGCATATACATTGTATTTCACTGGATGTCACAACAATACTAACTGCCCTGGTAATAGGGAACGCAGGTGTCAATGAGGTTAATTAGTATGCCCAAAGCCACACACAGGCAAATGTGATTCTCGAAGATTCCAGAGCCCTTGTTCATTTTACTGGCCGTACTGTTTTCTTGCACTTTATCTAGGATGAAGAGGGCTCAGGTATCCAGCTTCCTTGGCAGCTGCCTCCTGTCAGCTAAAGGCCGGAGAGACACATTGCTCCACCACCGTCTTCCAGAGGGGAGATGACACAGTTGGACGTGATACCTAAGACTATCTAAAATGAGAAGCTGGGTGGAGTGGGGACAGATCAGAGCAAAGGAAGCCCCCTCAGGAGAGAAAGAACACAGAAGAGCAGTGGCTGGAGCTGAAACTTCTAGAGGCCGGAGGTCTAGTTCAAGACCCTGCCATAGTTCTAATAAATGGACGTGCTATCCAGTCTTAGGCCTCTGGGAAAGTGCCGTTAGCAGGTAGTGAACGCGTGGTAGAGCCCGTGGCTGAGGAGGTACTGTCCGAGACTGTGTCGTTGTTAGAGATGGCAGCTGTGGCCGAGGGGGTGGTGCGCCCCGCTGGTGGGGTAGGGCCCCGCATGTGAGGCTGACAGTGCATCCAGTCTCGGGCTGTGTTTCTTGGGTAGCCTTTCTCTACTCGAAGCTGCTGGTTGAGGCGCCAGTACTCTTTGCCCTTGAAGAAATAGACTCTGCCATCTCGCCAGCTCATGGCAGCCGAGGGCTGGTTCAGCACTCCAGTAAACAACTCCTTGATTGGTTTAGGGTAGCGGCTGAAGTCAGTAGGGGCCAGCTCATCCCACTGCCAGTACCCAGAGCCCTAAATGGAAGGTAGATGTGGAGAAGGGCCCAGTGAAGACAGGATTGAGAGCCCCTAGAGGTCCACCCTCAGCCCACTGCAGCTGCAAAGATGTATGAGACAGCCTGCAGTGCTTAACAAGGCGCACGCCCTCCTTTTGAACTTCGTACCTTAAAGAGGAACACCTTCTGGTTGACAGGCCAATAGAGAGCTGCATCCAAGTTGGGTTCTACCTTATTTAGTTTCTTGGGGAAACCAGGAGACATCTTGAAATTAATATAACGCCACACCTTGTCTTCTGAGAGTGTGTAAGGAAAGAAGAACAAGTCATTCCACCCTCAGGTGGTAGCTTTTGGTCCCTCAGTTTCACCCTTTTGTTTGTTTTGTTTTGTTGAGACAGGCTCTTGCTGTCTAGTTCAGGCTGGCCTTGAACTCATGTTGTAGCCCAGGCTGAGCCTCAAATTCACAGTGACCCTCCTGCCTCAGCCTCCCAAGGACTGGGATAATAGGCATGCACCACAGCACCTGCCAATTCCACCCTTTTAGAAACTTCTCAACTCTTCCTTCTGTGACTTCCTTATGACTACGTCCTCCTCAGATAAAACACTGTGGCTATAGCTCCCTTACCCTTAAAGAAGTGAATCCAGTGTGTTCGAGGAGAGTAGACAGCAGCATCCAGTTTTCCCGGAAGCCCCTCCCAAAGGTCAGACACTAGGAACAAGGGGCCCAGCCCTGAGTCCGTCACAGTCCACACGTAGTCTCCCTTGAAAGCATAGGTCTTCCCACGGGGCCCTGAGAGCAAAGGTATGTCAACAATTCAAGAACGCAAAGACCTGTGGGTATCTCAGGTAAACTGATAATTTGCCCTTCCTCCCATGGGCTGATTCTTCAAAACTTCATCCATTTTTAACTCAAGAAGAAAATGAAGGCCAGGGATTTAGCTCAGTGGTTCCAGTGTCTGCCTTGAAAGCACAAAGTCCTAAATTCAATCCCCAGTAACCACTACCACAATACCAGGCATGGTGTCTCACGCCCGTAATTCTAGCAGTCAACAGCACACATCACAATGCCAGGCGTGTAGCTCAGGCCTGTAATCCCAGCACTCAGGAGGCAGAGGCAAGAGGATTGCTGAGTTCGAGGCTAGCCTGGGCTATATAGTGAGCTCAGGGCCAGCCTGAACTACAAAGCAAGACCCTGTGTAAAAAAAAAAAAAAAA
>PVIC010050198.1:0-12894 GCA_004025085.1 Thryonomys swinderianus
TCCAGGCAGAGGCAAAGGCCTCAAGGCGGCGGGGCGGCCGGGTGGCCAGCGCCTCCCCGCCTGGTCGTGCGCGTCTTTCTGGGACTCAGCAGTGTGGGCCGAGCCCTGGCCCTGGCCCAGCAGCCCCGGGGCGCCGTTAGGCCCTGCAGCATCCTCACAGAGCCCAGGCAGGTGGTGATGGCTTGGAATCACTGGGGAGACCCCGACTCTAAGGAAGCCCCTCGGGGCTGCCCCTGGCACACGAAGGAGGCTCCGAAGTGTTTCTTGGGGTGAAGTGAAAGCACAGTTCTACTGAGGGAGAAGTTCAGTCCGTGGCTGACCTCAGCCAGTGAGAGCCCTGAGTGGAACGGGAGGGTGGTGGGAAACCCCACATTGCACCCTGTGGCTTCTGCGTGTTTAAATTCATTCAGCATCGAGGGAAAGATGGGTTTTGAGAAAGGAAAGCAGAGGCTTCAAAATAACTGTCCCACTGATGATGTTTCTCCGTAACCATGGTGACAGCCTCCGGGAAGGCGACCGCGATAGCCAGGAGTGCGATCAGGAGGAAAACTGGCGGGAAAAAGGGCCCATGCGTGAGATACAGTAAGAAACGAGCTCCTTCTGGGGACAGGAGGCCCCAGAGAAGATTCTAGAAGCCTGGGGAGAAGAAGGGTCCTCCCTCTGACCGAGCAGCCCTGCTGTGGCTAAGTCACATCTACCCCTAGGAGAGCTTTCAGGCTGAAACCGGTATCACGCGGAAAACCCCCTCGAGCGACCCTGGTGTCTGAAGTGGATCAGCCCGAGAATCCTCACGGATGCTGAAACCTGCCAATGCTCAAAGCCTTTCTATAAGCTGGTATAGCAGCAGCTGGATGTGGTGGTGCGCGACTATAATCCCAGCACTCAGGAGGCTGAGGCAGGAGGATCAGCGCAAGCTCGAGGCCAGCCTAGGCTACGTAGTGAGGTTGTGTCTCAAAACCCAAAAGAAGCCCAGAGAATTTAAATGCAGAATCCGTGCACACCCTCTGCCTGCACTCGTGCTGTATCACCAGGTTTCAGTCGGTGACAGATGCACATCCGGCTGCCCCAGGACTCCAAGATCTCCTCTGTGGGGTGATCACCTCAGAGCTGTCTTGGTCATGTCCACCCTGTGATACTTGCGCAGTGGCGGAGCTGGCTCCCGACACAGGAGGGGAGGGCCTCTCCCCGTTGTCGAGGGGGTGGGACTCCAGACCGTGTCTAGATGGCTTCCGGGGCTCAGTACTATGCTGCGCTGTGTAAATAAGTCGCGGATACACTGTGTAGCTCAGGCGCGATGACGGATGGGATGGGGTGTCGTCTGCATGTGTCTGCACGTGTCCGGTGCCGACTCGGCTTCCGTCCCTGGAGAGCTGTCACCTGTAATTGGCTGAATCTGCTGATGCAGAACCCAAGGCTGCCGGGGGCTGGGAGTGTGGGAGGAGGGCTCCGTCCTTCTAGAGATGGGGGGAGAACTCTTTCATGATCTGCCAGGAAGGAAGGATTATTTTTCAATAATGTGGATTGAATCCAAGACCTTCACACTGAGCTACATTCCTGGCCCTTTTTATTTATTTATTTATTTATTTTTTGAGACTGGGTCTCACTAGCCTAGGCTGGGCTTGAACTTGGAGCCCTCCTGCCTCAGCGTCCCAGAACACTGAGTTTGCAGGTGTGCACTCCCCAGGCCTGGGTAGGAGGGGAAACTCGAGGGCTGCCATGCTCTCCTGGTGGGCGGGTCAGACCCTCGGCCTCCCCCGGGCTTCTGTCCTCAGTGCTGCTGACTTTTGTAACTTCAGGAAAATTCTTTCAAACTTTAACAGAAGACAAAGACTCCAGTGGAGGATTCTCCTTCTTCCTGGGACATTTCCCATTTATCGTTTTATGCTGAGCTCTCAGCTTTCTCTTCAACCTAGATTTTGTTAAATAATCTTGGTTTCTGTTCATACCGCCAGGGAAGTTAGTAATTATTAGTCCAACAACACGCAGTCAGGTGTAAGCTCAGAAAGCAGCCCGTTTAAACCCAGGCCCCGGCTGTGAGGGTCACGGCCGGTCAGCGCTGGCCACGCAGGGTGGCCCTGTGCGTGCTGGCCCGCGACGGTGGGCGGTCGTCGCGGGTACCTGGCCCTGGCTGTCCGTGACGTCATGTGGCAGCCCTGGCAGACCCGGCCCGGGGCCCTGTCCCCGCACGTCCCGTGCTCGCTGAGGCGAGAGGCAGGTGCCAGTTTCCCAAGAGGGAAAGAAAAACAACTGGAAAAAAGGAAATGGCAGATTGTCAGAGAGATAGCTTTTGTTTCAACTTTCCCTCTGTGTTTGCTTTCGCAGCGCTCTGTGAATTACCGTACTTTCCCTTTTGATATTTTGGGCCGCAGCGCCATATATTAACCTCAGCTCCTCTTCGCCCCGTGAACAGTCATCTGGAAAATGTCCTCCACGCCCAGCGGCTTGTTCCAGCGAGGTCCCGTCCAGCCCTGCCTGCAGTGCAGACCGAGCGGGGCGCCAGGAAAGCGGGGCCCCTTCCCAGCCAGGCTGCCACGCCCCGGGGACCTGGCCTGTGAAGCCACAGCCGCTCCGCTCTGTGGCCTCCGAGTCTCAGCTGGGATGCTCCTGCCGAGGGGCCTTGGGCGTAATCAACCCTGTTGAGTCTCAGTTTCCCTCCTGTGGTCCGGGAAGCAAGGCTGTCACTCCCGTGCCGGGAGCCGCAGCTGACAGATAGGAAGCCCTGCATTCCCGCCTGGCTGGCACCAGGGCGGGTGCAGTGCGGCCCTGAGCCGTGGGGCCAGGGTGAGCCGCCCCGCCGCGTTCCCGCTTCCTCACAGCGTGGACACCCTGTGTGGCTACTGTCAGCAGCGGGGCGCTGGGGAGTGCGCTTACCGGATGAAAACACTCGTGAGGCTGTTTGGATGTTGAGACGGGGTCTCACGGTGCAGTCCGGCTGGTCTTGAGCTCACTGTGTAACCCAGGCTGACCTTGAACTCATAGCAGTCCTTTTGTCTCAGCCTCCAAAGTGCTAGGATGACAGGCGGGTGCCACCACGCCCGGCCTCAGGCTCGCTTATGGGTGCGACCTGAGGTTTTTGAGTGGGGACAGTGAGTCACCCTCACACCTTTTCTTAATACTGTCTCAAATTTTACCTCGTTATTTTCTTTCCAGCCCTGGTGGCTGTGAATAAAAATAAATGAGCAAAATGTCTATAAAATATTTATCTATAAATGAATGAAGAAATAAAATATATATAAGGAGAAGAGCACCATTCTTAGAAGGAATCAAACCAACTGGCTGCTGAATTGGAGTCTGGAGTCAACTCTCTTGACCTTGGCTGGTGCATTAACAATATCTGTGCCTCAGTTTCCTTAGCTATAAGCAAGAGCAGTGACATATATCTGCCCTGCTGAGTGGCCTGGTGCTGTGAGCAGTGTACAAGTGTTTTGCAGGCTTCTGAGGTCCCTCTCAGCCTGGCCCCATGTGGTTGTGGGCATTTTATGACGAGCTAACAGAAGGGGCCGGGGGACCCGGCCACTGTCCTCTGGTCATGTACACGGAGCCCCCTGTCCTGTGTGTCGCCTGCTCAGGGGCGTCATGTTTCCACTCAGAATCTGCATCCCCTCATCAGCCGCCAACCAGGGGTCGTCCACCGTGCAGTGGCCTGTGGGCTCCGTGCTTCGTGCCTTCCCTGCTTTCCAAGCGCCTGTGGCCTGGGCTGGGCAGACACTTGGGGGCCGAACCTGACATCCAGGCAGGAATTAGCGATGCTCCCCGGCCACCTGGCAGCAGGGCCCGCAGCTCAGGGGGCACAGAGCAGGCCTCCAGGGCCAGGAGGGCAGCAACAGACAGCTCTATATATGGTGGTTCCGCTGTTGACCGCTCTGGAGTTCATCACCCACGGGAATTGGCAAATTATCCTTTTGCATGGCTTTCCAGGGCTTTTCAGCTAGACATCGAGCTTCATGTTTGGAAATAACTTCATCTAAAACACGAAAGCCAGATGAGGAAGCGCATGCCTGTAGTCCCAGCTCCTGGGAAGGCTGAGGCAGGAGGACTGATTTAACCCATGAGTTCAAAACCCTACCTCTAGGTAGCAAATATGTAGATAAACACTGAAAACATCATTTGAAAAGGCTCTGTGACCCTGAAGGGCAGGTCTTCAGGGCCAAACCCTCTCCACCTTTCTGTTATTTCTAGGGTTTCAGTTTCCTCTTAGTATGTGTGAACGTGTGGATGGATGTGTGTATCGACAAGGTCTCTGTAAGAAGTCCTGGCTGCCCTTGAACTCACGAGGAACCCAGGCTGGCTTTGAACTAGCCACGATCCTCCTGTCTCAGCCTCCAGAGTGCTGGGGTTACAGGGGTGTACTGCCTCACCTGGCTTTGAGTTTCTTCATTTTCAAAGTAGAAAAATTATAGTGAGTTTAAGAGTTGTTCAACATTAAGGGAATGTGTGAAAAGTATAGGAACCCCCAACGTGGAGTCTTCGGCCTAGGAAGGGCGCAGCTGCGCGTGCAGGACACTCCTGCCTGGTCTGTACGCAGCGGATCGGCTGTCCCTGCCCTCTCTGGGCCTCGCGGACGGCCCAGCTCCCTGGGTAGGTGGCCTCAAATGAGGCGTAGAAATAAGAGTAATGAAGTACCAGTGTTAAGGTCTGCCTGGTGTGCCAGGGGGCGCTGGGTGTCCCGTGCCCCTGGGACTGAGGCTGTCTGCGCTGTGCAGAGGAGGCAGCTGGAGCTTGAAGTGCTTGGGCCTCTTGGCCAAGGTCCCTGGGTGAGTTTCACTGCACGGTGTGGCGCAGTGGGGGTCAGAATTGCCAAGGTTACTGAGGGAGGTGGGAAAGGGGGAGCCGTTGGCTTTGGGACCACACAGCTCATTTCTCTCCTCGCTGTCCCCTCCCGTTTACCCCACAGCCATCTCCAAAGCTGCCTTCTCTGGGTCACTCGGGCCACCGCTCTCTTGGCCCCCTGGGTACCCTGCGAGCCTCACCCTACTCCCATAGTGCCATGGCTGTCCTGGCCTACGCCACCCTGGTCACCAACTTCCAACCCACTTACCCATCATTTCTGTTACTTTTTTTTGGTGTTGGAGATCGAACTCGGGACCTTGTGCCTGCTAAATCCCTGGCCCAGTTGCTCCTACTTTCTGAAGCAGTTCTGAAGTCCTCTTTCATGAATATCTCTACGAGGTGTGACCAGGAACAGTCAGAGTGCTGCTGCCGAGCACGTCCAGCAGGGGCGGCTCGTAAACACACCGTGCCGTGCCGCGGCCGCATTGGCTCAGTGCCGTGACTTCCGGCTCCTCTACACAGTCACAGCAACCACAGCAGTGAGTGGTCTCGGTGGGCCCCGGACATGGAGGTGACGCCTGCAGCGCCGATGAAGACTCCGCGGCACGTTGGCCTCGGTTCTGCGCGGCCTGGAGGCAGGGCTGGAGCATTTCCTGTTCCCGACCTCCTGACGCTGCCCTCTGGGAAGGCGGTCATGACCATCCTACAGGGCTCCACACAATGCCCAGGGAAACTTCGGCCTCCGCCGTGATTCACCACGCAGGAACGCTCCGTTTGATGGGACTCATCTTTTTTATTACAGGAAGTAAATATGTGTTGCTAAGCAACTCCGCAGAGCAAAAAGAAACCGTACAGTAGGTTCCATTGTGCTCTCGCAGAGTTGACGATTCCTCGATGCTAATCCGGATCTTTTGTTCTTGACCTCTTTTACCTGAAGTTAATTAGAGTTTGGTCATAGGGTACTCGGTGTGAACAAAAAAGGGCCTGAATCATAATTTCCCACGAGAAAAAGGTAGGCTTCCCTAGGGTTTCTCGAACAGTCCTCCACCTGTCTGTGTAGTTTTCTCTCTATGGCCCAAGAACTTTGCAGACATCTGATCAGATCTTAGTGTTGTAAAGGAGACAAATGCAGCTTGTACAGGCTACTTTTAACAGTTGCAGATACAGGGTGGGACTCACCTGTTCCTCCTAGCACGAAGAAGGCTGAGGCAGGAGAATCACTGTGTGTCTGAGCCAGCCGGGGCTACACAGTGAGTTCAAGGATCTCCTGAATGACACAGTGAGGTCCTATCTCAAAGAAACAAAACAGAACTTGCACGAACACCTTCTGACCCAGTAGGCGTGGGGCATCTGTCCTCCGTCCCCGAGGAGGATCAGTCAGGTTGGGACTTTGAAGCTGACGCTGGAAAGGCCAGGCCTGAGGGGGAGCGCTGCGTGGTGGTTTCCAGAGAGCCCACCGTGCAGCTAGGCCAGTGCGGTGACCAGCGTCAGGTGTAGCAGGATCCAGATGCGACGGGGGCGTTCCGTCTACACAGCGCCTGGCCGCGAACTCAGTCTGCACACACGAGCGTGAGGTGTGAGGGGCCCCTGGAATGGAGCCGGGAATGAGATCGCGGGGGCTCAGGGTTCCCCAGGAAGTGGAGCAGGGACTGGCACAGCGATGGGCCGTTCTGCCGGGGCCGGCTCGGTGTGCACGGCCTGCCCAGCGCCAGGCCAGCGGCTCCCACCGAAGTCGTCGCCCTCCTCCGGCGTGTGAGCGACAGCTGGCCCTGACGGTGATGAGCGGTGCGGTGAGAAAGAAATCACCCCGCTGTGCTCCAGCTGGCGAAAGGGGCGCAGGGCTCTGAGGACAGGAACTTCCTTTCACGCCGCCGGCGCGGCCTCTCCCAGTGGCCGGTGCTCTCAGATCTCAAGCAGTTCCCTTGTTTCCCCATTGTCCTTTGACGGAGAGGCTAGAGTAAGGGCGAAACGTGTTAAAGAGCGCAGCCAGCAGGGGAAGGAGGAGCGTGAGGCTCGGTGCGGCTCCCTGGCCTTGTGAGGAGAACCAGGGGCGTGGCCATGGAAATGACGAGCACGTCTGGGTCGGCCGCCCACGTGGTCAGCAGCATACAGGGCCCCCTTGGGCTTCTCAGTTTCAATTCCTTTCAGAGTTCTTTCTCTTGCTTCAGAGGGCTCTGGTTAGTGTGAGGAAGGTGTTCAGTTTCTAACCCGAATTTACTGAAGAGGTAAAGAGAAGACACGTCCATTTTCCTTTCCTTAGGATGATGCTGAGGACAACCATCCCTGCGCACAAGGGGCTTCCTACCGCCGTCATCAGCAGTGCGCCCAGCGGTGCCCGATGTCAGCCGGAGAGGGTGGGTGGGTACCCCGCCGACTTCCTCTCCTTCTCTCCCTGCCAGGGCTTCCTCGTCCGAACCTGTAATCCCCACCCAGGCAATTCCAGGCCTGGGTGTTTCTTAAGCAAATAGAGCAACTCACACCACGGCTAGGGGTGCCACCTCTGAGCACTTGTCTTCCCTGGTGGGCAGGGACTCGGGACGCCAGTGACTCAGCCTCACCAGCCTCTCCTGCCTTCGGTTCCCGCGCTCGGAGCCTTCAACACATCACATCCGTCTGTGACCAGCAGCACCTGCCGCATGCTCCCCGTTTTTGCCCTGTTCACCTCGAGACTCTGGCTGGTTCTTTAGTCAGAGTCTTCTCAGGTTTTACGCAGGAGAGCCACAATTCCATCTGGAATTACGCCCTGCCTTTCCCCCAGGAACTTTTGGCTTAAACCTTTCCAAGTGCATCTTCTTCTTCAGTAATTTCCACGTCATAGAAGTGAAAAAGCAGAGCCGCGTGCCTGCTGCGTCCCACGTCCCACAGCGGGAGGGAGCCTCCTCCGGGCGACGTCCGCTGGCGGGTGTTACTGGGAGAGGCGCTTCTTCCTGCTCTAGCTCTCCCTTGGCAGGGCGCAGCAAGGATCTGCTTTGTTACCGGGTGTGTTCCCTTCACTAGAAATACCTGGCAAGAGCCTGGCCATCAAGCGCCCCAAATCCTTTCTTCACCTGCGGCCTGGGAGAGACGCCGTCTCTAACCCATTTATGGGTGGTTTGGGGGACGGACCCAACTGTAGGAACTATATCCCCCCAGTTCCTTCTCCAGTCTGGGAAGCAGGGGTGAGATGCCATCTGTTTCTTTTCAACATCTCCAACGTGTGGTCTTCGTTCTGGCCAATGTCTGGGAAACATTTTCCGCATAACGACTTTGCTTTGTTGAAGAAGTTCTTGTTTTTGTTTGTTTGTTTTGTTTTGTTGCTTTTGGTTTATTGAGATAGGGTCTCTCTGTGTGGTTCAGGCGGGCTTTATAGCACTGTGTAGTCCAGGCTGGCCGTGAACTCAAGGCAGTCCTCCTGCCTCCACTCCCCAAGTGCTGGCATTACAGGTGTGAGCCACGATATCCAGCCTATTAGGCATTCTTGATCTTGTCATTTAACCAATTGCTGGAGTCAAAGAAGAGAGGAAAATAGGGACCACTTTCCAGGGGTTGAAAAATAGATTTCTTATGCATATGATCATAATATCTATAAATATTGTGCTTTTATTTCTTTTTTTCCAATTCCTATAACTGATTTCTTTTCCTTGAACTAGAGATATTCCAGAATACTATTGACAGTGGACATTTCCACTTTAGGGGTGAGACTTTTAACATTTTGCTATTAAACATAAAGTTTGTGGTAGCTGCTGTTTTACAAGATACTTTAAGTACAAGAAAGGTGCTCGGTGGTGGGGCTCTTGCCCAGCATGTGTGCAGCCCTGGGCTTGATCCCCAGGACCACAGAAATAAAGTAAATAAACAGCTGCTCTAGTCGAGGAAGTCCCCTTCTGTTCTTAAAGTAAGAATCACAGAAGGAAAGTCACAAATGGCTGTAAAATTATTTATTTATTAAGACGGTGCTGTGGATTGAACCTAGGGTCTCCCCTCTGCCAGGCAAGGGTTCTCCTGCTGGGCCACACCCAAAATTTTAAGAGTTGAAATAATATATCCAGGGGCTGGAGATTAGCTCAGTGGTTCCGGCACCTGCCTCACAAGCACAAGGTCCTGAGTTTGATCCCCGGTAACCACATACAATGCTGGGCGTGGAGACTCACGCCCACCAGCAATCAATACCACATACCACAGTGCTGGGCGTGGTGGCTCACACCTGTAATCCCAGCACTCAGGAGGCAGAGGCAGGAGGATTGTTAAGTTTCAGGTTTGCCTGAGCTATGTAGCAAGCTGAGGGCCAGCCTGAACTACAAAGCAAGACCCTATCTCAAAAAAAAGAAAAGGTATCCATATAATTGAATGTAAAATAAATGACATTCACTGATATTTTTTTGTGTAATTCTTTTTTATTGTGATGAAATACACCTAACATAAAAGACAACCACGTAACCATTTTTAGATGTGTAGTTGAGTGGCATTAAGCACATTCCCATTGTTGTGCAGCTGTCATTGTTACCCATTTCTAGAATTTTCATCATGTCAAACAGAAATTTCCTACTTCTTAGGCACTATGTTCCTATGCCCCTCTCTCCTCAGCTGTTGCTAAACTCTAGTATATGTTTTGGCTATGTGAATATAGTTGTTCTAGGTGTCTTACATATGTGAAATCACAGAATTGTTATCCTTCTGCACCTATTTTTTTTCATTTAGGATAAAGTTCTCAGGATGCATCCATGTTGTAGCATGTATCAGGACTCCATTCTTTTTCAAAGCCATGTAATATTCCACCATATATGTGTTGGCTAATTTTTTTTTTAATCCATTCTTTTGTTGGTGGACATTTGGGTTGCACCTATTTTTTTGGCTATTGTGAATAATGCTGCACATGCAGATGTATATGTTTCTTATCCACTATTAGGTGCTATAACAGCATAATTTCATAAAACATAGAAATGCATTCTTGGATGGTTGTAGAGGCTGGGAAGCTAATTGACCAATGTGCCCTCAGGGTGTGGGACTTTCTACTGAATTCTCGTATCATGGAAAGCAGAAGGCCACCCCTTCATGCCCTTTCCTGGTAGCAGGAGTCTATGAGGGACAGTCCTTATGACTTAAGCCTTCCCATTAGGTCTTGCCACCCACTACTATTGCATGGGAAATTAAGTTTCCAGCATATCTTGGAAGGACAAAAAACTTGAAACCATGCCAAGTATCAGAATCCCTGCTTTAAATTCTTCAGTATATTTCCCCAGAAGTGGAATTTCTGACTCATATGATAACATTATGTTTACCTTTTTGAGAAACCATCAAAATGTTTTCCCTGGTGGCTGCATGATTCTCTGCAACCCAGTCAACACTCCCAATTATGTTTATTTTTTTATATAGTAACATCTTAGTGTGTGTGAAGTAGTACCTTATGGTTTTGATTTGCATTTCCTAATTATTAGTCATGTTGTGCTTACTGACTACTTGCTTATTTTCTGTGTAGAAACAACTATTCAAGTCTTTTGTCCAGTCTTGAATTGGGTTGTTTGTTGAGTTGTAGAAGTTCTTTATATATTCTGGATACTAACCCCTCATCAGATATATTATTTGCTAATTTTTTTATTATGTGGATTGTCTTTTCACTCTTTTGATAATATTTTTTGATCCACAGAAGTTTTAAATTTTGATAAAATCTAATTTACCTGGTTTTTATTTTGTTGCTTTGACATATCCAAAATACTCAGTGCCAAACCCAGTGTCATGAAGCTTCCCTGCTTCCCTGCTTTTGATAGTTCTAACTCTTATGTTTTGGTCTTTCATTCTGAGTGAAAAGTTTAGTATCTACAGAGGATTCTCTCTGGCTTGCAGATGACCACTTTCCTTCTGCTGTTCAGTGATTGTACTGTGTAGGTGGGCATGCCTGATACTCCCCCCTTCTTTTGGCTCCAATTATAGCAGGGCATGGTGGCACATGTCCCAGAACTCTGGGGGGCTGAGACAGGAGGATTGCAAATTTGAGTCCAGCTCAGGCAACTTAGTGATTTACTGGGATCCTGTCAAAAAAAAAATTAAAACAAGTTTGAGGGTATAACTCCATGCAAAGCACCTGGGTTCCCTCCCTAATACCCTAATACCACACACACACACACACACACACACACACACACACACACCACACACCACACACGCGCGCAAAGTGCTCCAGCGATATCAGATTAGGATCCTATCTGAATGACTTCTATTAAACTTGATCATCTCTTTAAAGTTCTCATCTCAAAATGCAGTTACATTCCGAGATACACGGGGTTGAACTCTAACATGTAAACTGTGTGGGACACAGTCTGCCTCATGAGGCCATCATGGCTAATGGGTCCACCCCTCTGGCTATTGGGGTCATCACTCTGGGCTCATCCCTGAATCCTCCCTTGTTCTCCATAACCCACAACATTAATAGATCTACTTGGCCCTTAAAAAGTGGATCTATAAGGGCTGGGGATTTAGCTCAAGTGGTACCACGCCAACCTTTGATGCACAAGGGCCCAAGTTCAATCCCTGGTACTGCTCCCCCCAAAAAAAAGTGGATCTATAAATGGAAACATCTCTCCCATCTTCAAGGCCACCACTGAGGTCTATCTGTGCATCTGTCCTTCCCTCCTTCTCTTCTTTCCTTCCTTTCTTCTTCCTTTTTGGAGGTTTTACTATGTGATTCAAGGTGGTCTCCAATGCCTTAGGCCAAGTGATCCTTCTGCCTCAGCCTTCTGAATCCTGGGGTTATAGGCATGCTATACCATACTCAGTTACATTTACTTTCTATTTCGTTAATTTATACTTTCACTTTTGTTACTTTTAAATTCAGTTTATTGTTAATTTCTTGAGATAGTTAATTGATTTTCAGTCTTTTTCTTTTAACATGTTACATTTTTCCTTTACCCATAATTTTAGCTACATTCCAGAAGTCAGTGTCATACTTTCATTATAACATAGTAAAAAATATTTCTATTTTTTATTATGTTACTTTTTGACACAAGTTGGATTTTTTAAAACATTGATTTATTTTTGAGGGAAAATTGCTTAATTTCCAAACATTTCAGTGTGCTAACATATATACTCAGGATAATCTGAATAATTTGACATTTGTTGGAAATTTATTTATAGAAAGAATAAGGTCAGTTTTGTAAATGCTCAAGTGCTGTTGGAATAAGTGAATTCTCTGGTGGAGTAGTCTACATTTGTCAAAGACATCACAATTTTATTTAAATAAATCAAATTTTACTCATCTCTATCTCTATTGACAAATTTTTTCATTCAAATATTTCCATATAGGGCTGGGATTTAGCTCGGTGGTAGAGTATTGTCCTGGGATACAAGAGGCCTTGGGTTCAGTCCCCAGAACAAAGCAGAGCAAAATAAAAGCAAACTCTGAAACCACCAGCAACAATAACCTTTCCCCCTACAACTGTGTATCTTTCAGTTCTTTAGTCTATGTTATTTGGTGTATAAATATTTAAAATTACTATATTCTCCTGAAAATTTGTATTTTTACTCTTATGGTTATTCTTTTTATCCTTAGTAATGTTACTTGCCTGTAAGTTCACTTTTTTAATATTAACACAGCTATAAAACTTTTGTTAGCATTTCCTTGACTTATTATTTTCTATCTTTCACTTTCAATTTCTCTATGTCTTTTTTTGAACGCATATATCTTATAACCTGCAATAGCTACCAAGATCATTATTTTGTTTGCTTATTAATTTTGTATTTTAGTGCTGGGAATTGAACTCAGGGCTTTGCCCAAGTGGCACGTGCTCTGTAACACTGACCTATACTTTTGGTCCCTGTTCTGTTTATTGCTAAGCACTTGCTGAGATACTTGGGCTTATAGCTATATTCTTTTCCTTTTTATTTTTTTTTTTTTTTTCTTTTTGAGACAGGGTCTCGTTTTGTAGTTCAGGCTGGCTCTGAGCCCACTATGTAGTCCAGGCAAGCCTCGAACTCAGCAATCCTCCTGTCTCTGCCTCCTGAGTGCTGGGATTATAGGCGTGAGCCACCACGCCCGGCACTGTGGTATGTGGTGTTGATTGTTGGTGGGCGTGTCTCCACGCCCAGCATTATATGTGGTTACCGGGGATCGAACTCAGGACCTTGCGTTTGCGAGGCTGGAACCACTGAGCT
>PVIC010050199.1:0-12890 GCA_004025085.1 Thryonomys swinderianus
GAATTCAGGGAAAAGAGAAATGGAGCATATGGAAGCTCAACTAACAGGACTCTTTGAAATGGTAACAAAAGCAGATTAAATTAGAACTGATTTCTGAGTGGAAAACAGAGATACTATCTCAGGTAAATGAAATAATTAATAAAGCCAAAGAGGAGATCAGGGACATGATATAATCTGATAACAGCAAAAGCAATAGGACCTTTTAAACAGCTACAAATAGAAGTCCAGGAAAATTAAGAAAGAGAGTCAAAGTTTGCAAGGTACAATGAATCAGGTAGAAGACCGAATTTCAGACCTAAAGGACAGGATGGCACCCAATGAACAGGAAAGGCATAATTTATGGAAAATGTAAAGGGACCATGAGAAATCAATCCAATACCTCCTAGATGATTCAAAGAAGAATAACATAAGATTGACTGGAGTCACTGAGACAACAAGCAGGAGATAATGCAAAAGACATAGAAAAAAACTGTTCACAGAGATAATGGCCGAAAACTTCAAAGGAAAAGGAGAAGAATTATACACACAAACATATAAAGCATATAGGACTCCAAATGGTTGTGATATAAAAAAGTCTATATCTAGGCACATAATTATAAAGGCTTCAGATAGACAAAAAAAAGAACACAATACTGCAAGTAGCTAAGGAAAAGAAAACAATCACATACAAAGGCAAGCCCATCAGGACCACAGCAGACTTCTCATCCCAAACATTCAATGCAAGCAGAGCCGGGAGGAAGTGTTTCAAGTCTTGAAGGAAAACAATTTCCAACCTAGATTGATGTATCCTGCAAAACTATTCTTCAAAATTGAGGGGGAGGGCCAGAGATTTAGCTCAGCGGTTCCAGTGCCTACCTCGCAAGCACAAGGCCCTGAGTTCGATCCCAGTAACCACATACAATGCTGGGCGTGGTGACTCATGCCCACCAGCCATCAATACCACATACCACAGTGCCGGGCATGGTGGCTCATGCCTGTAAACCCAGCCCTTGGGAGGCAGAGGCAGGAGGATTGCTGAGTTCCAGGCTTGCCTGGACTACATAGTGAGTTGAGGGCCAGCCTGAACTACAAAGTGAGACCCTATCTCAAAAAAAAAAAAATTGAGGGGGAAATAAGATACTTCCATGACAAAGAACACCTGAAAAACTCCACAAATACAAAACTTGTACTCCAAAACAACCTAAAGAATATCTTGGCGAAAAACAATGCTAAGTACAAATCCATGAGACCCAACAGAGTCAACCTATTGGGCCAAACAAGAAACCAATGGGGAAGGGGCAAGAGCAAAGAAGAAAAGAACCAAAAACAGGAAAACATGACAGCTGTATGTTTGCCCATATCAGTCATAACCATTAATGTCAATGGACTCAATGAGCCAATTAAAAGACACACTGGCAGAATGGATCAAGAAGCAAGATCCTACAATCTGCTACATACAGGAAACTCATCTAATACAGAAAAAAAGCAAGTAAAAGGATGGAAAACAATCCTCCATGCATCAGCAAACTACAAAAAAGCAGGAGTGGCCATCTTATTTTCTGAGAAAATAGATTTCAAACCAAAACCGATGGAGAGAGACAAAGAAGGCTACTACATTCTCGTACAGGATACAATTCAAGAGAAAGAAATAACAATCTTAAATATTTACACACCAAATTCTAATGTTCCCAACTATATAAAACAAACATTAGTGGACATGAAAGGCCAGATAAACACCAATACAATATTAGTAGGGGACTTCAATACCCCACTTTTACAAATAGATTTGGACAAAAACTCAGCCAGAAAATACTTGAGCTAAACCAAACTCTTGAACAAATGGACTTAATAGATAACTAAACTACAGAGTATTTCACTGCACAAAGTCAGAATTTACATTCTTTTCAGCTGCCCATAAATCATTAATACACCACATGCTAATTCACAGAATAGGTTTAAGTAAATGCAAAGGAACTGAAGTTATCCCCTGTATACTGTCAGACCACAGTGCCCTAAAATTGGAGCTGAATAGCAAAAGAAATTCCAGGATCATCACAAATACTTGGAAATTGAACAGCACACTACTGACCAACCAGTGGGCCACAGAATAAAAGAAGAAAGTAAACAGTTCTTACAATTAAATGATAACTCCAATACAACATACAGGAATCCATGGGACACAATGAAAGCAGTTCTACAAGGGAAATTCATAGCAGTGAATGCCTATACCAGGAAAATAAAGCAAGCTCAAATAAATGACCTAATGCTGAACCTCAAGCTACTAGAAAAAGAGGACCAAGACAAACCCAAAGCTCATACTAGAGACGAAATTATAAAGATCAGAGTAGAAATTAATGCAGTGAATGATACAAAAAAAAAATATCAACAAATCTAAGAATTGGTTCTTTATAAGGATAAACAAAGTAGACCCTTGGCCAATTTTATCAAACAAAAGGAGGAAAAGGCTCAAATCCATGCTATTAGGAATGAAAAGGGGGAAATTACCACTGATCCAGTTAAAGTCCAGAGGATAATAAACATATATTTTGAAAATTTGTATTCCAATAAAATGGAAAATGTAGAAGAAATGGATAGATTCCTAGACAGATATGAACTTCCAAAGTTCAATGAAGAAAGTATAGAAATGTTAAACACCCTAATACCAATCTGTAAAATTGAAAATGTAATAAAAAAAAAAAACCCTACCAACAAAGAAAAGCCCTGGTCATGATGACTTCACTGTTGAATTCTACAAAACTTTTAAAGAAGAGTTAATGCCACTACTTCTGAAACTCTTTATTGAAATTGAAAGGGAAGCAGTGCTCCCAAATTCATTCCTGGAAGCAACCATTATCTTGATTACAAAAGCAGAAAAAGACTCAACCAAAAAAGAGAACTACAGGCCAATCTCCTTAATGAATATTGATGCAAAAATCCTCAATAAGATATTGGCAAACAGAATTCAGGTTAGCAAGAAAATCATACACCTTGATCAAGTAGGATTTATCCTAGGGATGCAAGGGTGGTTTAACATATGTAAATCAATAAATGTAATTCACTATATTAAACTCAAGAGCAAAAACCATATGGTTATCTCAACAGATGCAGAAAAATCATTTGACAAAATCCAAGAACAAGTCATGATCAAAAACCCTTCAGAAAATTGGGATACATGGACTTTATTTGAAACTAATAAAAGCTATTTTATAAGAAACCAACAGGGCTGGGGATTTAGCTCAAGTGGTACCACGCTAACCTTGGACGCACAAGGGCCTGAATTCAATCCCCAATACTGCAACAACAACAACAACAAAAATGCGGAGGGGATGAAATTCAGTGCAAAGAAACCAACAGCCAGCATCATCCTCCAAGGTCAAAAACTGAAACCTTTCACGCTAAAATCAGGAACAAGACAAGGATGTCCACTGTCACCACTCTTGTTCAGTATAGTGCTGGAAACATTAGCCACAGCAATTAGGCAAGACAAAGACATAAAAGGAATAAAGACAGGTAAGGAAGAAGTTAAACTGTCATTATTCACCAATGACATGATTCTCTGTATAGAGGATCCTAAAAACTCAACCAAAAGACTGCTAGACTTAATTGCCAAATTTATTAGTGTAGCTGGATACAAGGTCAATGCTCAAAAATCAGTAGCCTTTTTATACACAAACAACAGAATCATAAGTGAAATAAATAGGTCACAGATATGTAAATATCATATCTGTTCTCCAGTATAAGAAACTGAAGATGTTAAGGAGTTCTAATATGTATGATAGATATTGTGAAACAAAATATCCAAAGGGAAATGAGGAGTAATGAGGGATAAAGAAAAAATGTGGATGGTAATAAAAGGGCACCAAACCTTATATATTTAGGAAGTGGGAGTTGTGGGGTGGGTAGGGGAACAGGAAAAAATGAGAATTAAATTGTATCATACACTGGTACAAATTCCCAATATTGAGTGCGATCATGATGTGTACATACAATGTATCTTTTTTTTTTTTTTTTGAGACAGGGTCTCGCGTTATAGTTCAGACTGGCCCTGAGCTCACTATGGTGCCCAGGCAAGCCGCCGCGAACTCAGCAATCCTCCTGTCTCTGCCTTCCGAGTGCTGGGATTACAGGCGTGAGCCACCACGTCCAGCATTGTGGTATGCGGTGTTGATTGTTGGTGGGCATGTCTCCACGCCCAGCATTATATGTGGTTACCGGGGATCAAACTCAGGTCCTTGGGCTTGCGCGGCAGGCGCCGGAATCACTGAGCTAATCCTCTGGCCCCATACAATGTATCTTTAAAGATAAAAATTTTTTTAAAAAAGGAGTTTTCTATCTTATTAGTACATATTTGCAGTACATAGTAAATCTTGAAAGAAATTAAGCAATGCCTTCAATATTCTTGGAGAAGAATGTTTCAACTCAGAATTTTATATTTAAACAATCAAACATTTTCAGAGTACAAAGATCCAAAGAAATCATGACCTATGTGTGTATCTGTTTCTGTAGAAACTCTTAAAGATTTATTACTATGTACTACATACTAAGGAACACCAATGAAAGAGAAGGCTGTGAGGTGGTCCAGTAAACACCATGTTCAAGGACAGCCGTACAAACAGCCCAACTGTAAACTAGAAGATACAAGTTTCTGGGAGAGAAAATATGCAAAGAAAAGGGGGAATTCATTACAAGTCTTTATTTCTTGAAGTATTCTTAAAAGAAAAAAAGTATTATTCTACTGAAGACACACAAGGCAAGAAAAAATAAAATTAAAAAGAAGTGGTAACTGAGGTTGCAGGACTTCACAAAGCTGTGCACACCCTCACCCTAGGAACTCCTGAGCGTTACCTGGAAGACACATACAAATTGCATTAGGCATCCTGAGATGAGGTCCTGAAAAGCTTAGGAGGAGGTGCTGTAACAACAGACAATGAGAATGACTGCAAGATCACACTGTACTCCTAGATCTCAAGATGGAACTCGAGGCTGAGACCTGAAATACCAAGGAAACAAGTTCTCCTCTAAAGCAGGAGAGAGGAATGTAACCTACTTGAAAGAACTTCTGATCTCCAGAACAGTAGGAAAGTAAATTTGTTTTACTTTAGCTTTACATTTGGGGTGATTTATTGTACTAGCCATAGAAAACCATGGAGAGAGCTAGAGAGAGACAGGTAAACACAGAGACAGAAGGGCACACAGAGAGAGGCACCGGGACCACAGTCAGCCTCGAGAAC
This sequence comes from Thryonomys swinderianus, assembly GCA_004025085.1. NCBI lineage: Eukaryota > Metazoa > Chordata > Mammalia > Rodentia > Thryonomyidae > Thryonomys > Thryonomys swinderianus. The sequence continues at coordinate 5,211 of PVIC010050199.1, forward strand.
ACAGACATGTAGACACACACCTGGATGTTCCAGCCCAGACACAAGATAAATGAAGCCGTGTGCATTCATTCCTATAACAAAATACTCAAGGCTGGATGATTCATCATATTGTAGTCAGCTCATGTTTCTTGTGACTAAATTTAGAGCCCAAAAGGTATACAAAAAGCATCCTGGCAGGGCCCACCAAGCTACTTTATAACAGTGTGATGAGGTAGAAGGAGAACTACCATGTGCAGAGGCACCAACACATAGGGTGGCCTTGCATATTCCAATAATCTGCTCTCAGAAGAAAAAGTTCGCTCCCACCAAGACTAAGCTCAGTCAAGACCAGCACCAATCCAGGGTTCCACCACTGCAACATTACCAGAATGGAGCCCAAGCTTCTGGCCCACGAGCCCTGGGAGATCAACATCCTACCATAGGGCTGCATAAGTAAGCCGGCCTCAGACTCGGAGCAGACAAACCATCCAATGCATCCAACCTATGTGTTGATACCTAAACTGCATTTGTGGTCAAGAAGGGGACAGGCACCAGAAGTACCAACTTACAGTAACTAAATCAATAATGACACCGGATAACTTTTGTGAACTAATGATTGTCACATAATAGACAGGAGGGAGCTCAGGATAATCAATCCTGAAAGTGGGATGAGTCTGGTAACTGGCCCTATTTACTGTCCAGAGACTCCAGACCGACACAGGATAGGCAGAGAAGGTCCCAGACTAAACTCAAGTACAGTTTAAAGGTAGAAAACAGGCGTGATGGGAGACAGCTCTCTAAAGATGCCTGAAGAGACTGGGGTTTGAGAATGCCACCACCACACACGCTCCATTTCAACCTAATATTCAAAACTCACCGAGCCTCAAGAAACTTGTAAGAAGACCTGCTCAGGCACCAGTTTTACCTCTACCTACCCCTTCACCCCAATTTCTTGATCATTACATCTGTCTCATTATCTCATGGGGTGCTCTTCTTTTATGCACATTCTAGCATAAGTTTATGGATTTAAAATAAATGTTAAAGCCTGGGAAGAAAGCCGATTTTATGCCAGATTAAGATCGTTATATACAGAATCTGTCATTAACATGGACATCTGGTTCAGATCTATAATACAGTACACTCAAGGCAGAAAATACAGCAGGCAAGAGCATCTCAAGAGCTGTCACATGCTACCACCTACAGGACACAACAGGGACAACAGCCTTACCTTCGCCCGGTCAGACCAACCAAAGGACTGCACTGTCACGTCTAATCGCTTCATTAACATCCGCCGGCGACATTCATATTCACAGGAAAGGGCATCATTGATCCTTTCCAGTTGTTCCTAAAACAAGTAGGAACAAAACCCAAACCGTTAGACCCATTCTGCACACAAACCTGTGGAAACTTTAACTGACTCAAAACCACTGGATGAACACTTCGTGATCTTCTGATGAGACTTCAGCTGGTAAACTAATACTCAGAAGACAAAAAATGTTTATCTCATCTTCAATTTAACATATTAAGTAAAACACCAATTTGGTATGTAGTAAAGGAAAGAAAATACTAATAATCTCACATTTTGTCAACCTCCAAGGTACTATATCCTTTTCAAATCACAGCTGCGCTAACATTGGGCACTGTAAGTATTTTTGGCCAGGTGAATTTTTAATTAATAATTTGACAAAATATCAGGATGTATTATTCTAGAATATCAATATATTTAATTCTCTGAAGTAATAGAGTATATGTACAATACATATTGCAAAATCTAGATGTCCACTTATAAAATTAAGGGACTACTGTGGTTTGAATATTGCTCATTTCCTCAAAGGCTCCTGTGTTGGAATCCTGATCTGATGCATGGTGGTACTGGAACTTTGAGGAGAGAAGAAACTAGAAGGGGCTCCCTAGGAGGAGGAGGGCCTGAGGTCCACTGGGAGTGTGTCCTTGACAGGGACGGTAGAAGCCCACTTGTCCCACTTCCCGTCTTCCCAAGTCTACACACTCTCATCACTGTTCACCCAGGAGTGGTTCCTGCAAAAGCCTGCATAATGCTGTCTGGATGCTCAGCCTCAAATTGGGAGCTAAATGAGGTTCTTTATAAGATTAACCTTCCTTGGGCCAGAGGGTTAGCTCAGTGGTTCCGGTGCCTGCCTCACAAGCGCAAGGTCCTGAGTTCGATCCCGGTAACCACATACAATGCTGGGCGTGGAGACTCACGCCCACCAGCAATCAATACCACATACCACAGTGCCAGGCGTGGTGGCTCATGCCTGTCATCCCAACACTTGGGAGGCAGAGACAGGAGGATTGCTGAGTTCGAGGCTTGCCTGGGCTCCATAGTGAGCTCAGAGCCAGCCTGAACTACAAAAGCGAGACCCCGTCTCAAAAAAAAAAAAAAAAAAAAAGAACATCCAAGGAAGGCTAATCTTTAACAGTAACAAAAATGAACTAACACAGGCATACACACTAATTATACGAAACTAATAAGAAAGGAAGAATTACCGCCTGCTCCGAACTTAAGTCAACTTTCAGTAGTGGTTTTCCCACATGATTTTTCTGGACTTTAGAGAGAACCTCCTTCACCTAAAAGTAACAGGAAAGGTTGTAAAAATGTATGTAGTACCTAACTTAAAAGGATTTTACTCTTGTTTGAAGTAATATTTTGAACATTCAAGAATAAATTAAATGTTAAAGTAAAATGCTTAAAATACACCTTGCACACAAGAAGTACAATTATAATACAAAATAATTTTTAAAATAAGTACTAGGCATATTAACTTACAGAACACTTTCTTTCCAAAAAGCAGAAATAAAGTAAAGAGATCAAATACTTAAGAATTGACTCTACTATGAGAATCTGTTTTACCCTCAGCAATTCTGGAGTTTAAGATGATAGTATCCTCCTTCCTAGTAAATTCTCAAGAAGGATACTAATATGTTCAAAAAGCACACTGATTTGTGGCAAATACATACTTTGCAAATATTTCAATTATATTTATTCTGGTTTCACTATTTAAGACCAAAAAAGGGCAACAGCCCTTCTGAATAATACTGTCACACACAAGTATTTTTTCTACTTTTATAAAGCTACTAAATTACTTGGAACACTTTATTTTAGTAAACAGGATATTGGGCCTTTATTTTTGCTTTAGCAGCAGTTTAGATTTAAGCAGCATGAAGCTATTTTCATGCTTAAAAAGAAAAAAGAAAAAAGAATTTAAAGTCACCTTGGAAGCTAGGGTGCTAATAGGGGTAACTGTAAACGGGCAAGTTTTTCACTGATAAGGGACGCAAAATTAGATTTTACTGATGGCTGTACAACCCAGGAAATACACTCAGATTCATGTCACTGCACATTTAATATGGTTTACTTTAATGCATGTAAATTACACCTTCAAGATAAATATGTATAATTTTTTTTTTGAGACAGGGTCTGCCTTTGTAGTTTAGGCTGGCCCTGAGCTCACTATGGCACCCAGGCAAGCCTCAAACTCAGCAATCCTCCTGTCTCTGCCTCCTGAGTGCTGGATCACAAACATAAGCCACCATGCCCAGCATTGTGGTATGCAGTACTGGGGTTCAAACTCTGGACCTTGCACTTGCCAGGCAGATGCCAGAACCACTGAGCTAAATCCCTGGCCCTCTTCAAGACTTTTTTTAAAATTAGCTTAGAAAGAACCTGTCCAAATGAGAACATCGAAGCTTAGCTCTTAATTTCACAGCTAATCTACTCTACAATAATGCTACCATTAATAATAGGATTTCTCAGAGACAGGAGGATTGCTGAGTTCAAGGCTTGCCCGGGCTACATAGTGAGCTCAGGGCCAGCCTGAACTACAAAGTGAGACCCTGTCTCAAAAAAAAAAAAAAAAAAAATAGGATTTCTACGTTTTATGGAAGACATTAATTACTAATATAATTACTGACTTCAATGTATTTTATATAATTAACTTATTATCTTAAGATGTTGTTTGTGTAAGTACCCTAACTATTGTTAAAATCACTGGGACCAGGCCGGAGATTTAGCTCAGTGGTTCTGGCGCCTGCTCACAAGCACAAGGCCCTGAGTTCAATTCGGTAACCACATACAATGCTGGGCGTGGTGACTCACGCCCACCAGCAATCAATACCACATACCACAGTGCTGGGTGTGGTGGCTCACACCTGTAATCCCAGTACTCCGGAGGCAGAGACAAGAGGATTGCTGAGTTTGAGGCTTGCCTGGGCTACATAATGAGCTCAGGGCCAGCCTGAACTACAAAACGAGACCTTGTCTCAAAAACAAAAAAAAAATAAAATCACTGGGACCTTATTACATATATTACTAGAAGTTTTTTGAGTTGTAACTTCTCAGTTGTGAATGTACTTCTGTTTTTGTATATGCAGCCTCGCTCATTTCTAGGAATTCAATATTCAATACTCATGTAATAAGCTTGTGAATTACCTATCACAGGGTGAGTTAAGAACATGTGCTCTGAAAGGTGCTGGTCTACGGTTAAACCTCAAGTCTACCACTACTCAGAAATCTGCTTATGTAAGTTAGTAAATCTGTAGATACCTCAATTTCTTCCAAGAGGCTACACATAATAACAGTATCTACATAGCCTGAGTGATACGAAAATTAGATGAGGTAGTGTGAACATTTAGAACAGTAAATGATATATAGTTGCTGTATACATTTCAACAGCCTGAAGTAAAAATTTTATTCCCCTATGATAACAAAATATCATTTAGCCGATTGTGAAGAAGGAAACTGTTGTGTTTGATGGGAAGAGAACTATATAGGAAGCTCTTAACCCAAGATTTGTGCTGGGTTTTAAGGACTCCACCAGAGCACTCATTCATTCATTCTTTGTAACACACATGAAACATTTGCAAAGCACCTACTGACCTTCAGAGAAACTCCACTGGAACATCCACTAGGGGAATAATAAAATTGTTTGCCTTTTGACTTTGCAAGATAACTTTACTGCTTTCATTATAATGTATTACAATCCTGGTTAGGAAAACAACCCTTAAATTTGAAAAGATATTTCTGAATATCAGCAAGAGACAAATGAAGTCTTTATACATGTTAAATTCAAATAACTTAGTTTTCAGGAAAACAAAGCTCTCTTAAAGTGACAAATATCCTTACAATTAAAGGGAATATTTTCATTTTTAATACCAAATTTATGTGTTAGCTGAATTTGGGGGAAAATAAAAATAAAACAAGTACAATACCTTCGATTCCACCTGGTTTAGCGTAAGTGGAATGTCAGAAGCAGTAGATGTGGGTATACCAAGGGCATCACACATAGCTTGAACCTCCTGATAAATTTCACTGTTTTTATCTAGTTGAGAATTTTTACATTTCTTTTTCTGTAGTATCTGTAAAGCCTGAAGTTCTGTACTTAAAAATACTATAATAAAAAAGTAAATGAATATTAATACCTGCACAGCAATTTAAGATATTTTGCTAAAATAATTTACTTAAGACAAATTTTACCAATGTCAACAGCATTATCAACTTACAAAGAACCAAAGAGTAATATCAACAATTGTAAAATACAGTACACTTCAAAAAGGGTACTGAAGTAAAAAAAAAAAAAATGAATTTGTTTAATGTCATCAGGCAAAAGAGGAATTAATGACTGTTCTGATTAGCTGGTGTCAGTTCCATTTCAATTAATATTTTAAGCAATCTAGATTTCTATTTTAACAGGTACACATGTTTACTATGCCCTATTTTTAGTTAGGCACAGGTAGATAATGGCAATACAAGGTCAAATAAGAGTATCTGCCCTCAAAACATTTAAAATCTACCTCACAAGACCCAGCAGCAGATCATCAATTTAAAACTGTGACAACATGTACTCTAACTCAACTGTGGACCAGTGTGAGTCAGAAAGAACACCCCAGTCTGTTCACAATTCCCTTTACTTTTACCACTTCATTCACTTTTTTCAAAGTCCTATATAAGAAAGTTTAAAACATTACAGCTAATTACAGCTTTGTTTTAACGTCTCAGCACAATACTTCAAAGACTTTTTTTGGCTTTTGGTTTGTTTTTGCTCAGTTAAAATTATACACAAACAAATACCACAATTTACTATATAGCAGTTTCCAAGTTCAGTTGAGAAGAAATATATGGGAAACTGTTTAAAACTACTAGTGCCAGAACCCTGCCCTCAGGAGTTCTGAACCAGTAGATCTGTGATTTCCAGTCACTTTACTATTAAAAAGTTATAATAAACATCCTTTATGAATCTTACACTTAAGGGAGTATGTATTCCTAAACACAGAATTACCAGGTAAAAAGACAGGTGAATTTTAATTATGATTTTGAAAAGTTGTCCTCTGAAGAGGCTATTCCAGTTATTCTATAATCATATTTTTCCAGAAAATTTCATGTCTTCTCAAGCAAAAGATAGCAATATATGTCTGGACTAGAGATTTTTTTAAATGTTCATAGTCTTAAGGAACCAAAAGTCTAAACAAAAATTATTTTAAAATAGAAGAAAAATTCAATACCTCCAAAATCACAAATTTTGTCTTTTTAAACTGATGTTTACTAGTACAAGAGAAGGTGATCAACAGACGTTTTTGAACTATTATTCACTGCCTAACATGGATTAGTAGCCTACTGCCCAGACTTTTAAGATCTCCAAGATTTTTCTATCTAGTCATCAACGCTGAGATAAACTAGATGAAGAAAAAAATTACTAAAAATATCACATAAGGCACAAATACATGGCACCTTATAGCAGGTATATTATCACTAACGTTAGGGTATACAAAGCATTTGAAATATATTTATGCAAATATTTTTGAGACAGCTACTTAAAATTTAATATTAAAACTGTTTAATATATGTCTAGTGTTTCAATAATAAAATTGCATGCTCAAAAATCAACAGCCTTTGTCTACACAAACAACAGACTCACTGAAAGAGAAATTGGGGAGTCAATCCCTTTCACAATAGCACCCAGAAAAATGAAATATCTAAGAATCAAACTAACAAAGGAGGTGAAAGACCTCTATTCTGAAAACTATAGGACTCTGAAAAAGGAGATAGAAGAAGTTACCAGAAAATGGAAAGACATCCCTCGTTCCTAGGTAGGGAGAACCAACATTGTCAAAATAGCTATACTCCCACAACTACTATACAGATTCAATGCAATTCCAATTGAAATTCCAACACTATACTTACAGAGCTAGAGAAAATAATACAAAAATTCATCTGGAACCACAAGAGACCTAGAACAGCAAAAACAATTCTAAGCAACCACGACATGGCAGGGGGTATTACAATCCCCAACTTAAAACTGTATGATAAAGCCACTGTGATTAAAAACTACATGGTACTGGCAAAGTAACAGACCCGAGGACCAATGGAATAGATTAGAAGATCCAGAAACAACTCCGGATACAGTAAGCCACTTTATCTTTGACAAAGGAGCCAAACATCCTCAATGGAGGAAAGACAGCCTCTTTAACAAATGGTGCTGGAAAAGTTGGGCTTTAACCTGCCAAAAACTAAAGCTAGACCTATCTCTTTCACCATGTACAAAACTAAACTCACAATGGATTCAAGACTTAAACATTAAAACAGATATAATAAACCTGCTGCAAAACAGGTTAGGTAAAACTCTTGGAGACATTGGCTTAGGCAGAGACTTTATGAAGAAAACCTCTATAGCACGAGAACTAGCA
>PVIC010050200.1:0-12821 GCA_004025085.1 Thryonomys swinderianus
GTATCCTTGTGCCTTATGATCCATTCATTCATTTTGTTGTTGCTATTGTTGTTTAGATTTTTGAGTGTTCAGTAACATTCTAGGGTATTGTAGAAAATGTTATATTTCATTTCTCAAGTATATGAACAAATATAGCATTGCATATGAACAACTACATATTAAAATGGTGCAAAAATCTTTGCAAAGAGTAATGAATGCCCTCTAGTGTTTCTTGTTAGAATATCTCTTTTAATAATGGAAAGATACATTAAATATTTCAGAGATATTTCCTAACTACGTAACAAGTAAACTCATAAGTAATAAAAGCTGAATAAGTAAAATGTTTTACATGTTGCCAAAAAAATGCAAGTAGCAAGACATGTTGTATTTCAATAGATATTATTATGATATATACAGTGAGGATAAAAATCAAAGTTTTCCTAACAGTCTTTAGGTGTTAAATGCTCATCTTGTCTCCTTCCTAATACTACCTTTTTGGTTAACTTTGAACTAGTTACAGCAATTATTCCCCTAATGCCAGATCCAGAGATCAAACCCAGGGCCTTGACTATGCTGCACAAGCACCCTACAACTAATCAATATCCACAGCCCAGGAGTCCTTCTCACAGTAGTGATCTCAAGTGGTTTGTCTTTAGCACCATGCCTGTACATGTATGTATATACGCAGCTTCTACCTCTGAAAGATAAAATACAAATTCCAAGGCACCTGCTGTCAATGGCCATGGTGAAAACAGAAAGCAGTAAAAGGAATACCCTACCTACACGTGCCTCCCTACATGTGCCAAACCTGCACTATTCCCATGTGTCTCACCTTAACCTTAAATAGTAGCAATCTTTCCAAGAATATGTGTGTCAGTGCTTCTGTGGTCAGGAACCAGTGCTTTGTCTAACAGCATATATATAGGAAAAAACAAGATCTTCACAAGGCATGTTGGTTGATATCTGAGGTTTTCATTATTTTAAATGCAGCATGCTATCACAGTGATTCAGAAAAATGACTCTCACAAGTTAAAAAAAAAAAAAAGCCCTGGAATATAGTTAAATAGATCAAGTAGTGTGGAAAGCGGCTCAGCATGGTGTAACTGGACCAGGCATTGATGCCTGGGGTTTGGGGAATAACTCCTGAGTCGGGGGTCTGTACTTTATGGTGCTGCCCCAAATATACCAGAGGATCTGCTCCAACAAGGAGCTGCCCTGGGTTACCGCCAGAAAACATGTTCTGGGAAAATTCCCCTATTCCTGTGCTGGGCCCGCTGACCATTGTCTCTCAAGTTAGCAACGTGTTGTTTCTCTTCCAGTTTCTACGTAGGCTAGGACAGAGTTCAACAGAGTTAGCAGAATTAATTAACTATATGATGGATGTACTTATTCTTCTGATCTTATTCTATTAAAAGTTAAGCATTAATAGAAAGTAGTACAAGGAAGTTAGAGTTAGGGAAAATATTTAAGAAAATTGTAGTTTGACATTTTGAGAAATTGATTCTAGACTTATGATCATGTTTATGGTTACCATTTGTTTCTGTTCTAGTTTCTAAGAAATGTACTGATTTCTTGACTACTTGTTTTTGTTTCTACCAACCAAATGCTAAATGTATAAGAACATAGTAACCATTATTGACGTCATGTTACCTTTCTAAATCAGTATAAATATAGCCTGATCAATAAACATGGTGCCTGCTCAGTACTGACTGAGAGGTCCTCCCGATCCCATCTTTGTCTGTCTTTGTCTGTTTTGTGTTTTCTTCATCCTCACCACCCGACTCAGGGGCTATCTGATCGCCGGCAGGCCCCGGCAAAGTAATGGGTATCTGTTATGTTTTTCTTTGCTGTCTTAGGAGAAACTACTGCACGCAATTGGTATTGTATGGAAGGTTTTGTGCTGTCTCAAGCCAAGGTATGGACACAGAATGCAACCTTGGCCAACCTTTAAGGAATATGAATCTTGGGCAAAGCAAAGGGAGGGAGGAAAATTGCTCCTTAGACTCCCAGAGCTGCCTCTTCCTGCACTTCCCACACTTGATACAGATGTTCAATTTGTCTTTACAATCTGTGAAATGACTATCTTATTTTTTCTTCTTTTTGCTTGTTAGCCAGAATAAACTACCTCATAATAATAATATCATACTTATCACAGCTATATTTGCATAAAACATGAAGAACAAAGTTGTGACAAAATTATTGGTTTTAATTATAAATAAACATTGTGGAGAATATTTTGATATTAAATTATTAGTGGTCCCCAATGCCCATCAACTGGAGACTGGATAAAGAAGATCTAGGTCTTTTCTAAAATGGAGAATTAGTCCCCCATAAAGACTGATAAGCTTGAGTCATTTGTACTCAAATGGACGAACCTTGAGGGCATACTCATAGTGAAATAAGTAGGTCACAGATGTGTAAATACTGTATCTTTTCTCTGGTATGAGAAACTGAAGATATAAATGAATTCTTGACAGACACTGAAAGTATTCAAATGGTAAAGGGTGGTGGGGGTATATAATATGGGGGAAAAATGTGATGATTTAAAAAAGGAAACAAAGTTTATATATATGAGGCAGGGGTTGTAGGGTGGGCAGGGGAATGGGAAAAAATAAGAATTAAAATGTGTCGTATACTGGTACAAATTTTCAATGTCAATTGTGATTATGATGTGTATATAAAGTGTACCAATAACATCAATTAATTTTAAAAACTTGTGAAAAAACACAAAAAGTATTAGAGCAAAAATATTATTCATTATTCTTGTTAATAGGCCAAAAATATGGCTCCTTTCATTCTTTGTCTTATCAGGTAGTGTAAATATGTCTCTCCTCTACCACTATCCCAGACATTGAATGAAGAGAAGTCTTACTCCCACATCTTTCACTCAATTTAAATTTAAATTTATTCTTGTTTGCATTTTCAACCTTTCAAATACTAACCCAATTATAAAATCTTTGTCTTACTTAGTAAGCAATCTGTATACCTTACATTATAGAAGTGAAGTAAGGTCTATTTAAACCATATTTGTCTATTTAAATAACTGTTTCAGAGATATTTTTTTCCTTACAGTATTTAGGATTGAATTCAAGGCTTTTGAACTGAGCTACACAACTCAGCCTACTTTTGTGTGTGTGTGTGTGTGTGTGTGTGTGCGCACGCGCGCATGCTAGTGTGAGGGTCTCATTAAGTTTCTAAATTGCCCAGGTTGGGCTCAATCTTTGATACTTTAGTCTCATCCTCCCAGAGTGCTGGAATTATACGCCTGTGGCAACACCTATAGCTCAAACAGTTTTTCTTTTTTTTTTGCTTTTGAGACAGGGTCTCACTTTGTAGTTCAGGCTGGCCCTGAGCTCACTATGGTGCCCAGGCAAGCCGCCGCAAACTCAGCAATCCTCCCGTCTCTGCCTCCCGAGTGCTGGGATTACAGGCGTGAGCCACCACGTCCGGCATTGTGGCAGGCGGTGTTGATTGTTGGTGGGCGTGTCTCCACACCCAGCATTATATGTGGTTACCGGGGATCAAACTCAGGACCTTGCTCTTGCGAGGCAGGCGCCAGAACCACTGAGCTAACCCTCCAGCCCTCAAACAATTTTTCTTTAACAGATCTCTTCATGAGTGCTAGAAAATTCAAAATCCCTACAAAAGTTCAAAAACCTGATTATCTTCTTTAGCAGACCAGTTAAATAAACAGTGATACTTAAAATAATATGCAATATGCTGTAAATTCAAAGAATGTTCTCAAGTGGGTCATTTCATTTAATTCATGACCACATGAAAAAAATCAGAAATTTGTATTTCCGTTCTACAGATAAGAAAACTGATGCTAAATGGCTTGCAGAAGGTCTTGAAGGTTATCACGGGTGAAGCCAATGCTCAAATGCAGGACTGTCTCCCAGGCTGTAGGTTTTTCCACTCTAGCGTTCTGCACAGTAACATGAAGATTTATTTTCCTAGAGTTGTATTACCTGTTAGTATATCAGTAGTAAGGGGAAAGCAAAGTAAGAACATGGCACGACACTCAACCCCTGGACAAATTCCAGAAGTTGTAGTTTACTGGGGCTCATGGCCTTTGTATCAGATCCTACAAAGTGTCCCTCACTCCATAACGCTGACTCTTCCTGCAAGATTCCAATACTATATTTCCTGTGATAAAGTCAAACCTGAATCTTCATTTCCAGCAGCAGCAGCAGCAGCACTTAACATTGAAGTGTAACATTTAATATAATTTGTCTGTGAAAACAAGAGTGTCAGTAAAGTCCCTCCTTCCATAAGTTAAAGAAATTCTGTGAAGTTATTTTTGTGGAAATGGGGCTGGATTTATGCTTGTTCATCACTGCTCTCCTGCAGATGCTTTTGTGACTGTGCAAACAGTAACATTGGAGACCATTAGGAGTCCATCTGGGGCTACGGAGTGGCAAAGGGCCAAGTAGTCTCACAAGACACACGTCACTTTCCACGCCGTGCACTAATCTCTGAAACTGAAGAGGTCTGAGTTTAAAATGTCCAAATCTTATTAAAGAACTATCTATTACCCAACCTAGGCATTAGAAAATAAAACCAGTGTCTCCACATTCTCATTCCTCATAAGGCTTTTAGGAGGAATATCGTATCAGTCTGGGCTCTAGGAATGCAGATACCATAACAGAACTGAATATGCAAGGATATTATTGAAGGAAATGTCCACACAAAAAGAAATAAGAGTAAGAGACCGTGTGCTCATCTAACCTGAGACAGGATGCAGGGAGACACAGTCAGATGGAAGCATCCTGGACTGCTACACTATTTGCAGATGTTTGGCAAAGCCTTGGAGACCTCTGCTCACCAAAGTGGACAGACGATGCAGACCCGCCTGTCTCCCAGGATAGGTGGCCTCAGGACGAGACACCCCGGGTCATTAGCAAGAGCAGCACGGTGTCCTGGACGCCAACCAAAAGAGAGAGACTTAAGAGCCCTCCGGCGGCCAGTTTGTGAGGTAATTTCACAAACTGCCGTACACAATACGAAGGGAAGGCATGAGAGACACTTCTAAATCTTTTTAAAAGTTAAAGGAAAGGCTTCCCTTTATCATAAATAGATTTGCAGTTCACTAGAAGAATTAATTCCATATAATTTGGGTACAGTACTAATAATGCTACTGTAAATAAACTAGAATATGGAGAAAAACATTTGAAGTACAGTTTTGAGAAAATGGATAATTCTAAAATTATCAAACTAAAAATTGGGCAATAGTTTTGTTCAACACCAGGTGGAGCTCTTTTGCTTTTTAAAACACCAAAAGACCACTTTTTTTTTTTTTTTTTTTTTTTTTTTTTTGAGACAGGGTCTTTCTTGGTAGTTCAGGCTGGCCCTGAGCTTACTATGTAGCCCAGGCAACAAAAGACCACTTTTTAAAAAATTAATGTGGTGGGTAGGGATATGGGTAAAAATGAGAACTAACTTGTGTCATATACTGGTACAAATTCCCCAATTTTATATGTGATTGTGCAATGTATATAAATTGTACCAATAAAGAATTCAATTAAAAACATTAATGTAAGTTTGGGCTATTTCAGAGTTCTTAAGTCATCTTTTAAATTGACTTTTGTGTTTCCACACCATACTTACCATCACTGTAAATCTGTTTTGTCCAAATACCAGAGACCAGATCAACCTGTTAAAATGTTAAAAAACCAAGACTAGAATTATTGTTAAATCTGTAAAATAGTGCAGACTACTTTAATGTCTACATCCTTCCAAAGGAAAGAATAAAAGTCTGATTTAAGTTTCATATTGAATCCTTAAGCAAATCAATAACCACTGAACATGTTCTCCCCAACCTCCAATTTGCTCTATAATCTTTCTCTTTTCGTATAATCTATTATCCATTCATGCATTGATGGACCCCTATCCTAGCTATTGTGAAAGGTACCGCAATAGCTCTGAGCACTCTCAGAAGCTGAGGCAGGAGAATCACAAGTTTGAACTCAGTGCCTTCTCAAAATTAAAAATAAAAAGGACTGGGGTTGTATCTCCTATGAAGGCCCTTATTTCTATCCCCAGTGTACCAAATGAAAAAAGAAAGAGAAGCCTAATTGTTTAAGTGATAAAGTTGAAAAAAATATCTTAAAGGAATGTATTTAGAGGGATAGTTTTTTTCATTATTCAGTAAACTTTATTGGTACATAATATACACAGCTCACAATCACACACAACATTGGGGAATTTGTACCAATATGTGACACAGGTTAAAGGGATAGTTTTTATACAGACTTTTTCATCGTAGAAGAAATACAGAGAATTTACTACATGCTGAGGATACAGGAGTGAACAAGAGAATCCCAGTAGGTCCCACGACAGCTCAGACTCACACAATGAAGCAAGCATTTATAGTAAATCCGCTATAATGAAGGAAATGCAGAGCCCTCTGGGAGCTCAGAGCAAGGAATCTGACAGGAAACCCAGAGAACTAAACTGAAACTTCTCAGGAGAGAATAAGGCAGAGACAAACGGCCAGGGCCCTTCAGGTGAGGAAAGGGCAGTCTTTGTAACTCAAATTGTCACTCAGAAAATTCTAAAATTCTAAAAACAAGAAATTCTAATACTATAAAGTAAAGCATTTTAACAGATCCGAAACACCAGGTTGCAGGGTAAAGGTGAAAATAAAAGATTGGAGTGATTTCTGGAACCAGGCTGTAGAGGAGCTTTCAACAGAAATAAGAAATTTTAGTTTTAACCGAGACCAATAGGAAGCATAAATCCAGTTTCTGACTTAAAATGCAAAAGGATATAATAACCAGCCCAAGAAGTGTTCAGTGTCTAAAATAGCAATATACCCTGCTTAAACTATTTAGCAAAATAAATTTCTTTTTATACATTAAAATAATAATATTGTCATAGAGACTCAGTTCCTATAGAACTATTCATTCTATGAGTTTATCCTGCTATCTCATGAAAAGTTTTACGATCTTTGGGAAACCTCATTTTTTCTTCTATAATTACTTTTTTATCCAAAACATACTGAGTAAATTCATTATTTAAATAGAAAGTGATACTTGCATTTCAGAAAAGCAAAGTCATCAATTTGTTCAATACAATTCTAGTAAGGAAACTTCAAATGGAACAAATTTCCATTTCATTCCAGGTTTCCATGATTCAAAAATATTCTGTTTGGGCCGGAGATTTAGCTCAGTGGTTCCAGCGCCTGTCTCACAAGCGCAAGGTCCTGAGTTCGGTCCTGGTAACCACATACAATGCTGAACATGGTGACTCAAGCCCACGAGCAATCAATACCACATACCACAGTGCCGGGCATGGTGACTCACGCCTGTAATCCCAGCACTCGGGAGGCAGAGGCAGGAGGATTGCTGAGTTCCAGGCTTGCCTGGGCTCCACAGTGAGCTCAGGGCCAGCCTGACTACAAAGTGAGACCCTGTCTCAAAAAAAAAATCTGCTTGGTAGACCAGCAAGAGGTCTGTGCTCAGAGGTTTTGGTCTACCTCGGCTATTTCTAGGGTCTCAAAGCAGGTGTTTTTAATTATTATAAACTCTACATCTATATGAAATTTGACTCCAAATAATCATGAACTACTTAAAGTAAACAAGTTCATAATGATCAAAGCGAATGCATCTTTGCAAGAATGATTCTCTGCCAACCTCTGCCAGTACTATCAAGTATTGTGTTTTTCTTTGGAGAATATAATAAATCTTCATAATGTTACATTTTGTGGATAATTTGTATTTCCAAGTTACTTTTATGTAATTTGATATCATTTGATTTTGTTAATCTGTGAAAAGTGATTATCTTGAGTTAAAATGGAACTCACATATGATGGATATTGTGAAATAGAAAATATTCAAAGGGAAATGGGGTGTAGGGGTAAGTAGCAAGGGGAAGAAAAAATATAATGGTAATAAAAAAAGAGAAACAGCCAGGCTTGGTGGCTCAAGCCTGTAATCCCAGCACTCAGGAGGCAGAGGCAGGATTGCTGAGTTTAAGGCTTGCCTGAACTACAAAGCAAGACCCTGTCTCAAAAAATAAAAAATAAAAATAAGAGGAAGAGAAAAGAAACTAAATAGAAAAACAGAAAAGTGAAAGAAAGGAACTACTTAAAAAAAATGATCACACCTGTAACCCCAGCACTTGGGAGGCAGAGGCAGGAGGAGTGCTGTGAGTTCAATATTTGCCTGGGCTACATAGTGAGCTCAGGACCAGGCTGAACTACAAAGTGAGACCCTATCTCAGAAAAGAAAAGATAAATGATACTTAAAAAATGTGAAAATATGCATAATTTCACTTACCATTATATGCAAAATAATGATATCATTTTTAACCTTTCAGGTTGATAAAAATTAGGAACTTTTCAATATACACAATTGACAAAGTTATGGAGAAACATTTTCAAAGTTTCTAGGTGCAAAATGATACTGCAATCAGGCTGGGGATTTAGCTTCAGTGGTACCGCACCTACCTTGGAAGCACAAGGGCCCAAGTTTGACCCCCCGGTACTGCAAAAACAAACAAACAAACAAAACGATAGTGCAATCTATTGGGAGGGTTTGACAATATCTACCAGAACAACCTACACATTCATATTTTGTTGCACCATTTTCACTGCTAGAAATTTACCCTAAAGACACAGTTTCCCAAAAAACAAAAGGTTGCTCAATGCACTATTTCAGCTTAGAGTATTAGAAACAACCTACATGTCCATGCCTAGCAGTCCAGTTGAATAAGATGAATATCCACCCAGAGAATATTTATATAGTTGAATTTTTTAAAGATATATATCAGGGCCGGAGGGTTAGCTCAGTGGTTCCGGCGCCTGCCTCGCAAGCGCAAGGTCCTGAGTTCGATCCCCGGTAACCACATACAATGCTGGGCGTGGAGACACGCCCACCAACAATCAACACCGCATACCACAATGCCGGACGTGGTGGCTCACGCCTGTAATCCCAGCACTCAGGAGGCAGAGACAGGAGAATTGCTGAGTTCGCGGTGGTTTGCCTGAGCACCATAGTGAGCTCAGGGCCAGCCTGAACTACAAAGCGGGACCCTGTCTCAAAAAGCAAAAAAAAAAAAAAAATCAAATTGATAACATAATCACAGTAAAATAAATTAAGACATATATATAAAATATTTATATATAATATATATATATATATAGTAATCTGCCTATACTAGTAGTGTGATATATTCTAGGACAAAAGGAATTGAACTTAACTCAGAAGATCTGGTTTTTGCAGTGGGTTTGGTATTATAATTCAAATCTTCCTTATATGAAATGCAGGAGAGAGAAAATGAGTGAGTATATGGATATTTTTAGGAACTGAGCTTCTGTCTGTGGGAGAAGAGAGATGTAAATATGGATGAGAGGAAGAATTTAGTAGCATTTTCTCAGAGTAGGAGGTGTTACTATGAGCTCACATTTTAAAAAATTATTTCCTAGTTCTCTCCATTGAAATACACCACCGTAGCAGAGAATATATGTATCTGTCAGTGTTGAAAACTGTAGAGTCTAAAGTTAGATGTGATGGCTCACACTTATAATCCCAGCACTCTAAAGGCTGACCCAGGTGGATTGTTGGAAATTTGAGGTGAGCCTGAACTCTTATGTGAGTTTGAGGCCAGCCTGAAGTACAGAGCAAGACCCTATCTCAAAAAACAAAAGCTTGTAAAGTCTGAGTTTTTATCCCACATGCAACTTTATAAGCCCGCCTGCCTGCCCATTTCATGACTCCTGGCAGAACACAAGGGGCCCCTGGATCAGCATCAAAAGACTCTGGTACCCATAGAAACAGCAGTTGCCAGAGCACTGACATTTGTGCCTGTTCTGCCACCTCGATTCCAACAGGGCAATGTGAATAACCAGTTGACACCTATATCTGAAGGGCACAATGGTTATGCTATCAAAGAAGCCCGAGTTTAAGGAATCCCCATCTAATAGAATGGGAGGTCTCTCTGACATGTGCCCCAGAGTTAGAGAGAGATTATCTTGATTATAAGAACAGTAAACGAGCCTATTTTTTGCTCTGGAGAAAGGCAATATCGCTCTCTTCCAAGGCTTGTTCACACCACACACACATCTTTGAAAATATAGTCCAGAACAATGGGCAGTTACTGCCTCATTTAAAAACTATACAAGAGCCGGGCAAGAAGTACATGAGGGATCCATCCAGAACTGATTCCCAGCACCCAGAATTCCTGATAAACACTTGATTATGAATTTGGAAGAGGGAAAGTTCAAAATGAGTTTGGAATATTTTATTGTGTCAGAGAGCAAAAAACCCAAAATCCTTTAAAAAGGGATAGAGTCATTCAAAGAAATAAGGCATCAAAAAGAATAATTATGGAATTGATTATAACACATTAAGCGCAAAAAGAATCCATGAGGCCAGAGGAATCCTTTGAAAAGGTAGAAGGAAGTTACCTGGCTGCCAAAATTTATGCTTAAAATCACCTCTGGAATATTCATGTTAAAAATTGCTTAATTTCAGGGCCGGAGATTTAGCTCAGTGGTTCCGGCCCCTTCCTCGCAAGCGGAAGGTCCTGAGTTCGATCCCCAGTAACTACATACAACAATGTTGGGCGTGGTGACTCACACCCACCAGCAATCAGTACCACATACCACAAATGCCAGGCTTGGTGGCTCACACCTGTAATCACAGCACTCAGAAGGCAGAGGCAGGAGGATTGCTATGAGTTTGAGGCTTGCCTGGTCTATGCAGGGCAAGCCTGGACTACAAAGCGAGACCCTGTCTCAAAAAAATTTTCTTAATTTCAAAATAAACAAATGAGGAAACTACAAGGTAAATACAAACTGAACAATTCTACAAAACACCTGGCCAGCACTCTTCATAAAGGTCAGTGCCAGACTAAAAGAAAAAACTGACAGTATGTTCAAGATGAAAAAGACATAACAAGAATATTCATTAAAAAAAAAAGAGCACTCGGGAGGCAGAGACAGGAGGATTGCTGAGTTCGCGGTGGCTTGCCTGGGTACCATAGTGAGCTCAGGGCCAGCCTGAACTACAACGCGAGACCCTGTCTCAAAAAGCAAAAAAAAAGAATATTCATAAATAGTTGATGGTTGTTCCTTGGATTTTTAAAGCTGCTAATTTGTTCTGGAAATATGAAAACACAGGCCATTTATTGACTCCACTGCATATCAGTGGAAACAAGACAATGGTACTGGGAGTGAAAAGAAAATATCTCTTTGCTTTGGAAACATACTAAAATGCTGCTTCCTTTCAAACGATTTGAGAGAGTATGGACATGAAGAAATGCTAATTAATGAATTTTAGATGAAGGCTCATTGGACATTCATTGTACTATTCTTCCAAACTTTTGTTTAGGCTTCCAATTTTTCAACATAGAAAGTCAAGAAAATGCTAATAAATTACATTTCCTATCTTCCCAAACTGTAGTATAAATCTCTTATAAACTTTAGCCCCTCATCTTTAAAAATCACTTAAATTTCCTCTCTGGAAACACTTGCTGGCTTCCTTATAATTTTATTATGGAATTAACCTAAACTATGCATGGAATTCTGCTATACAAGCGCTATGAACTTGACCTAAGGTGGGTAATACTCTTTATTTTATATCCAAAATCAATACTTTGTTCAAAATCTTGAATTTCTAGACTGTACATATGGAGATAATATTCTGTTTCCCAGGTCTCTTATCTAGTTTATAATTGATATATATGGATGCTTCTCTTTAAAATATTTTTATTAATAGTATACTGTATGCTTTTAGGCATAATGCATATATTCATCATGAGATACTGGTACATACAGTATACATACCACATCCTAAACTTTTTATATTATTCATGTGTACCTCAAAATACTCATTTAATTATACTTATTCAGATAATCATGCTTATTTCATGGTCAAGAATTTACATAGTGGCTTAATGACAAGCAATATCCTCAAGACAAACGCTGCCTATTTCTGCTTCCTGTCACCTATACATGGTTAATCCCACCAGCTCTGCATTTGCTTTAGAGCCTGATGACTCAGTTCCCTTCCTGGGGACGTTTTTTCATGTCTCTAAGACAGAATTTATATTGTCTGCCCCATCCATCTCCTTTTCCAACTATGACACTGATGGGAAATTTCATGAAAGACTTGTTGACTGTTGAATTATCTCTATCATTTCTGTGGGTCTTCTGTGTCTCCCCCAAAATAAATAGATGAGCCAGATCTGATAAGCTATAATAAATGGTACCACCTCTCCTCCATAGAAAGAATTTGCTTGGAATTCTAAAATTCTGTTTAGTTTACTAACAGGCAGAACACTGACTTTCTCCTTGTTCTGACTTTCTGCCTTCTTTTTTTTTTTTTTGAGACAGGGTCTCACTTTGTAGTTCAGGCTGGCCCTAAGCTCTCTATGTAGCCCAGCCTCGAATTCAGCAATCCTCCTGCCTCTGCCTCCCAAGTGCTGGGATTACAGGCATAAGCCACCATGCCCGACACTGTGGTATGTGGTATTGATTGCTGGTGGGCATGAGTCACCACACCCAGCATTGTATGTGGTTACCGGGGATCGAACTCAGGACCTTGCATTTGCGAGGCAGGCGCCAGAACCACTGAGCTAAATCTCTGGCCCTGCATTATTTTCTTTTAGTTTTTTCTCATTTCTTTAATTTTCTGTTACATGCATACATTGTTTTCATTATCACCTCACTGTAGTATTAATTATACATGAACCTCAACAGAATAAAGGCATTTAAACAAAGTACATCATGTTATACCATTCTCAGTCTATTTCCACTCTCTACACAGGTTGCTAGGTGTTGTGACTTACAGTGAGCTTCCATCTGTGTGACACCCTTAATAAATAGGTCATAGATCTGT
>PVIC010050201.1:0-12890 GCA_004025085.1 Thryonomys swinderianus
CTGGGCACCATAGTGAGCTCAGGGCCAGCCTGAACTACAAAGAGAGACCCTGTCTCCAAAAAGCAAAAAAAAAAAAAAAAAAAAGCGGTACAGTTCGTGGAAATGACAAGGTCCAGTGTATAATCACAGAGAGAATAGAGCAATTATAAAGATCAATAGAACTAAGAAGATTAAGGTCTCTGAAGGATATGGACTAGATCATCAATGTGAACACTGAAATAATCAATAAGGATGACAGAAAGCTGTAGTGTTTTAGGGTCATGAATAAAACATCATTTGGAAGGTGGCTGAAAGATTGGTCAAAGGATATAAAATTTCACTTAGAAGAAATAAGTTCAAGAAATCTTTCATACAATATAGTGACTCTAGTTAAGAATAATATATTGTGCTTTTGAAGATACATTATGATACATTAAACTACATGTTCTCATCACATAAAACATTTGTGTGTGAGGTAATACACGTGCTAACCATTCCATAAGGTAAGGAGTATGATCAAAGCATATATGATTGTTTAAATTTTTAAATGTATTACACTTAAAGACATAGCACCATTAATTTCACTTAAAATACTTCCCTTTACTTGGGATACACATCCCATCACGCTCACTGTTGTCTGCAGCAGTTCTGGAAGTCTTTTTTTTTGAGACAGGGTCTCGCTTTGTAGTTCGGGCTGGGTCTGAGCTCACTATGTAACCCAGGCAAGCCTCGAACTCCGCAATCCTTCTGTCTCTGCCTCCCAAGTGCTGGGATTACAGGCATGAGCCACCACGCCCAGCCTGGAAGTCTTTTTTAAGTGTTTCTAGCTGCATTGTTTTAGTTGGCTTGATGCCCTGAATTGATTTAAGACATTCACATCTCATGGTCATTCTGACTTTGGGGAAGCACCAGAAGGAAAACGGAGCTCAAGCCTGTGAAAAAGGTGGATGAGGACACACTGTAATGTTTTCAGAAACCTGTCTTGTCATTAGATGGCACCCAACAGCAACATTGGCCACATTTTTATCATAACACATAAAGTCAGAGTCCAGAGCTGCTTCAGAAAGTGAGGAATGATAGGATTAGTGTGTGTGAAAGAAAAGGGAGTATGCTGAGGGGATTAATGCAAGAAGCCTTTTACTATACTAATTTTTTTATTAATTGAATTCTTTATTGGTACAATTTATATACATATCAAAATCATGTATAACATTGGGGAATTTGTACCAGTATATGACACAAGTTAATTCTCATTGTTACCCATATCCCTACCCACCCACCCCTCCTCACCCCCTTTATACATGCTCTTTTATTTTCTTTCTGTATCATATTTATTCCTTGCCCTCATCACATTCCCACACCAAGTTTCCTATAGAAATTTTGCACTCTATAAAAGCTGTCATACTTTCTAAAGCTTATTTGCATCTACAGGTGTTCATGTCAAAGAGAAGATACTATACTAATTTTTAAACCTAGGTATTATCCACATTTCTTTTATCACACCTCATATACTTATTTCAAGGCATCATATTGGAATTGGGGGTGTGGTGGTAAAGTGCTTGTCTGACATGCACAGTTTCTGCATTTGATGTCCCAGAACTAAGAAGAAGAAAAGAAAATTGTACACAATAAATACATGTGTTTTCATTTAAAAATTATTGAAAAGTACATTTTGGTAAAATACAACCTATTAAAAGTACAGTAGAGCATATTTGGCCAAGATGAGCAATTCAGGGTTTTCAGGAAAGAGAAACCTTAACCTGGAAGGAACTCTAAATGGCGTGGATAACACCCACTCCAGTTCCAGGCTCGCATGGGGTGAGACGTGAACGAAATCTGCCCCCAGCTTGAGGCCATAGTAAGGAAAGAGGCGTCCTCAGGAGATGGCAAATCTTCTGCTGGAGTCGAAAGGTGAACAAAGCACTCAGGAAGGACGGGAAGGACCCCAGGGAAATGGCTAATGACACAGGGGGGCTGCACGGGAGGTGAACTCAAAGCAAACAGTCTGTACACGTATGCACAGGCAAGTCTCCAAGCCGGGAGGGATGCCCTGGGATGCTGGAGTCTGTGACACTGACAGAGTTAAACAGGGCCCGTCCTCTTGCAGTAAAGGCTAATAAATAGGACTTTCTTCCTTGCTTTTCTCTTTTTATGTTCTGTATTTAAGTTTATTAGTACATTTTAGTCACACAGTACAATCCATTCATCTTTGGGGATTTGTACTTGTACATGAGGTATCTCAAATTTTCCCTTCTTTCCTTACTCCCCCTAACTTTTTGGACCATTTCTTCCTATTTTATACTATCTGTTATACATTTTGGTCATTTACTCTAGTCGTTTCTCACACCAGAGAAACTATTCAGCATTTATATATGCGTGTCCTGTTTACTTCACTTAAGAATATGACCTCAATGTGCATCCATTTAGCTATAAACATCTCTAATTTATCATTCTTTATGTGTGGGTAGTACTCCATTTTATAAAATCACCACATCTGAAATGAATAGATATTCCTCAGATAAAGAAGTAAAGACAACAAATAAATAAATGAAAAAAATGTTCAACATCACTGATCATTGAAGAGATAGAGATGAAAACAGTGAGATTCCAGCAGTCACCAAAGAATGGCTGCTGTCAAGAAAACAACCAGTAACAAATGCTGGTGAGGTTATAGAAAGGAGAAAGAAACCCTTCTGCACTGGTGGTGGGAATGTAGACTGGTGCAACCACTGTGGAGATTCCTCACAAAGCTACGTTTAGAGGTTGTATTTGACCCACATTCTTCCCTCCTCAGTATCCTCGCCGCAATTAAAAGCATCCTTTTTTCTGTGAAATTTCCTTTCTTTGCTTGGTAAAAAGGTAACAAATTTTACATACATAGAGGTGTGGGGGGGATTGAAAGAAGGGCAGGGAATTAAAGTAAGAATCAAGATATATCATGCATAGGTACAAATTCTCAATAAGGCATGTGATCATAATGTATACTTAAAATGTACTGGAAAAACCCAATTTCTTAAAAAAAAAAAAAAAAAAAAAAGAGGGCCGGAGGGTTAGCTCAGTGGTTCCGGCACCTGCCTCGCAAGCACAAGGTCCTGAGTTCGATCCCCGGTAACCACATATAATGCTGGGTGTGGAGACACACCCACCAACAATCAACACCGCATACCACAATGCCGGACGTGGTGGCTCACGCCTGTAATCCCAGCACTCAGGAGGCAGAGACAGGAGGATTGCTGAGTTCGCAGCGGCTTGCCTGGGCACCATAGTGAGCTCAGGGCCAGCCTGAACTACAAAGCAAGACCCTGTCTCAAAAAGCAAAAAAAAAAAAAGAAAGAAAGAAAGGATTAAAAGCATCATACCACAGTGACATATGTGCACCCATGTTTACAGCTGCACAGTTTGTAATAGCCAAGTTCGGAAACAAGACAAATGCCCATCAACTGGAAAGTAGACCTCCTTCTATAGGCTGGTCTGAGGCAGTGTGTTATGATGTTAGGAGGATCCAGAAGTACTGGCTGTTCTCTGCATTTCCCTTAAATCCTGCTGACAGTGACATCTGCAGGATCAGCTACCCAGACTGAACACAATGCTCTCTACTTAGAATCTAAACACTCAGAAATTTTGTCTTGCTTCATGTATTAGCCTGTGGTGACTTCCAATAAATTTAAATTAAGCATAATAAAACAAGCCTGATAATACTTTATTTTAAGGTCTCCAAGTAAATACGTTTTCTTGTCTTTATATTCCTTAAACTTCTGCCAATCTCAGTGTACCCAATGCAGAACATATACATAAGCATATCCATGTGGACCATGAGTCCACATTTACTACTCTATTTACTAATTATAACTTAGTTCCATGCATTCTCTCCCAACTAGGCAGGACCAAAGTCCATGAGTATTACATAGACAAGCAACCAGAATTTCAAGATTTTTTTTTTAATGCAGTACTAGAGATTGAACTCCAGACCTTGTGCTTGGCAGGCTGGCATGGCACCACTGAGCTAAATCACCAGCCCCAGAATTCCAGTATTTTTGATGAAAAACAGACTAACAGCAACCTTTAACATTTTCATGAAGTTCATAGAAATATCTTTGTGGTACATGTGACTTATTCCATAGCCAAGCACAACACACTAAGATTCACTCTCTAGAATCAGAACAAGACGTCAACTCTAACACAAATTATATCAATCAACAAGAGTGAAGATCAGTGTATTTTCTTTCTTGTGATCGTCTATCTGTGGTTTTCTTCATCTCATGTCTTCAGTGACTGATATGTTTGACAACAGATATACAAAATCTGACACTGTGGGAACAGAGCTTCGATTTTACCATTTGCTAGGTTTAAAAATGTGTCAGATGCTGAAACATGTCATGTGTCTCCTTGAGACTGACTGCCTAGGCATTCCCCTTCCATCCCCACCTCGCCCCACTGCACTGCATGGAATAACCTCATCGTGATATAAAGGCCATCAACCTGGGGCCCCAGCTGTGAGGCAAGCCTTGGGAAACTCCGACTTGGAGAAAAGGCATTGTGTGAATAAAATAACATCTATTGTTAGTAGACATATGTCTGAGATTGAAGACTAATTGCCTGATTTTAATGTCTCTGCGATTAGCCATTAATCTCTCCTAAGGCTTTCTTAATTTCCAGCAGTATTAGGGGGATACAGAGAAAACTAGGTATATTCATTACAAGAGGACATATTAAATTTTCTAAATGTTATTTGTTTCATGTGAGAATGTAAAATAATGACATAAAATAAAAGTCTTCGTGGGACTACGCAATGTAGGAATGCATATGCAATATATAAAGTATATGCAGTTAGATATGTAATAATTTTGTATACAAATACATAGATCATTTTATAAGTAAAAATGATATATTTATAAATTGCAGTAATAAAGAGTATATTATTTAGTAATACAAATGTTAGTTTAATTAATGTGCATACTATTAATATGACATACAATGTGCATTTATGTAATGTACTGCATATAGTTATAAACAAATGGGTACTCTCAAGAAGAACAAATTGGACTAGTTGTTTGCCACAGTTTGCTTCTCAAGCATATGTAAAAATGTAGAAAGAGTAATTAGGGCCTTTGAGGGATCTGCAATCTTTGTACTGTTGAACTAAACAGGTTATGAAATAATGTTATAGAAACGAGCTCCGGCTTCGGTGGACAACAACCACAGCTACTCACTCATTCAGCAGCCTCTTCACTCATTCACACGTTGCCTCTGTCCTCTTTCTTGCGCGCATGTCAGAGCTCAATAGTTGTAGCCAAGAAAGCACAGCTCTCAAAGTTGGAAATATTTTGTATCTAGTCCTTTCCAGAGAAAGTTTGATGGCTGTGATATTGATTATGGAGTCTTTTTCACGTGATTAAAATTCGACCTAATCACAGACTTTTTTTTAACCACAGAGGAGAAGGAGGGAAGATGCAGAGTGACAGATTTTTAAGAAGGGAAATCAATAATAGTTCTTAAATAATTAAAGTAATTTAGGCAAAATGGAATAGTGCTAGAAAGGTCTGAATAATTTAAGTGCTTGTCATACTCTTTATTTTCGCTATACATCCTCATTAGCAAGTCTATCACAAATCTAAGCAAAGAGAATTAAAAGTGACCCAAACCTAAGCGAAGATGCATTAGTTAAGGGCACTGCGATAAAACGCCACAGAGTGGGTAGCTCAGTATCAGAGCAGTATCTTCTTGCAGTTCTAGAGCTCATAGACCAGAGCAGAATCTAGCTATAGTGAAGACTCTCCTCATGGTTTGTGGATAATCAGCTTTTTGTTTTGACCTCACGTGACAGAGAGGGAGAGAACTGGAAAGGAGAGGGAAGAAAAGGAGGAGGGAAAAAGGAAATATTCCTCTTCTTATAAAGTTACCAACCCTATCAGATTAGGACTGCACCCTAATGACATCATTTAACCTCAATTAGCTCTTAACTATCTTCTCTGTCTGACTATACTTACATTAGGAGTCAACACTTCAACATACAAACCTAAGGGAACATCAGTCAGTCCAATGTATTAAGTACAAGAAATTGCACCCTAATTTTTGTTACAGACATGAAATTTTGGCTTTGTCCACTGTAAGAATTTTATCAAGTTTCGTACCACTTAGCAGCTAATGTTATCAATATTAATACAAATTGATAGCATGCATCTCAATGTTTTTACAAAACTAAATGATCCCAAAGATTATCATCCCAATTGTTTTACAGGTCAGTGAATATTTTTCAGTTCTTGAAATAAAAATGCTAAACTTAAAAGCTAAAATAAAATCTTAGTGTATACGGTTTAAGATACACTCTAGGTCATTCATGAATTATTTCACATATAAAGACAGAACCTGTAAAAAAAAATAAAGTCAATAAAGAATAAATCTAAGCTACAAACCATTAAAATTCCTCCAACTGAAAAATGGCATTTGGGACTCACCCTCTCTTTCAAAATTACCCTTTAAAAAGTTTCAAAAATGCCCTGAAGGCTTCATTTACAACTACCATATTGGATTTGCTCTGCTTGTATATCGCAACCTCCCTTGCAGGCTAACGTTTGTTTTACACTGCAGTCTGTTTTACATTTCAAAGTACATAAGCAGCAGCATCAAAATTCTCAAAGACAGTAATGGAAGTTGTTAAGACTAAAAGGCGGACCCAGAGTACATTTTCTATTTGAAATCTTCACAAAATTTCCATCTACCTCTTAAGTCTCCCCCTCTTGTGTCATGACGGATAAAGTCGTAAGTTGAAAAGTTTTAAAAATAGTTGATTTTCTAAAGACAACTCGTTTTCAAAGTGATCACATTGGTTATATTGGCTGACAATTTTTCTAAGACTTTTTTTTTCCTTGTGTTAAACTCTCAGCATCTATCTGAATTGTCTTTTTAGAAACTGCTGAGGATCCACCTCCTACATTAGACAAAGTAGGGACCAAAATAAGTTTCCTGCTTCAGGTTACAACAGCATTTTGCCTCACACACCCAAAACAAAAACAAGAATTTCTCAGATCTGGAGGAATGGTTTTTTAAAATTATCATTATCCTTCATCCTTTATTGTCTTATAAAATCATAAAACCTCAATGTCAAAGGTAAAGTGATGATACTCTAATTATGATAAGTCCACAGTCTCCTAAACCTTAGAAATGATAATTAATCACTAAGTAACTGCTGCATATCTTTGGAAATATCTGCAAAGTTCTGAGTTGGATAAAGAACAGTCACAATAATTCTGGGACTGAAAAGAGGAAAAAATGTATTTTGACTATTTCTCTTTATAGACCATTTTGCTTTAATGAACCGTTAGGTGCTTAACCCTAATTTACATAACTATCCCTCGGTCTCAGTTTCTTGAGATGAAGCTAATTTGAAAAAAACCTTCTGATCTCTGTATAAGCTATTTTAGCTCTAAAGTTGATGGGAATGGTCACCTTTCTTTTAAAACTGCCTGATTGGCAATGCTTCTGTCAGCAGTAATCCCCAGCCAGACTTTAATGAAACGTGCCTCTCTTTCTCCAGGGCTTTTGATGGCTGTTTAGCCATAATTAACTCCAGCTTGACCAATGGCCAGTGAAGGAAGCAATTCACTCCAAGAAGAGGATTATTACAACCATTATTTTCTTCTAAATATAGCTACTCTGTTTAGAAAATACAAATTATTTACCTTACCATGTTAATTGCACATAACTGAGTACAAGAGAAAGAAGCATAAAAAAATTGTCTCCATTTCTTTATAGCTACACAAGAAAGTAAGCCTTAAGAAATTCAGTTTTTTAATCTTGTTTCATGCAGTCTTCTACATTGTACTTGAAAGAAAACAACATCAAAACTTCATTTGAAGTCCTATAATGACATGGCAAGTTTTCATGATTCTTTGAAATACACCTTAAATCTGCCCACTTCTTAACACCTCTTCTGTTACCAATCTGATCCAGTACACCAATATTTCATAATTAACACAGCAGCTTCTCCCTGCTCTGGACTTTCTCCCATCCCCCAACAATCTGTTCTACATCACACAGTCATCGTGATCTGGTAAAACCCAGAAGATCACACCAGCAATGAACTGAATAGTTCCCTTCTCCCAATCCTACATGGAAACACCAGTCCCTACTTGATGCTGTTCAGAGACGGGACCCTGGCAGATAATTAGGTTTGATGAGGTCAAAAGGATAGGGTCCACATAATGAAGTTAGCATTTTCTAAGAAGAAACATCAAGGGACTGGGGGTGTAGCTTAGCAGCACATTCCTTGCCTACCATGTGAGTGAGATGCTTTGGGTTCAAATCCCAGCACAGAGAAAATGACAGAAAATTAAGAAGAGAAGAGGAAAAAGAGAGGAAGAAGAGGAGGGGATGACATGAGAGACCTTGCTCTCCCTTCACCATGTAAGAATTCCACAAGAAGGCTCTCAAGCTCCAAAGGCAGCTCGGCTCTCGTGGCTAAGTCCAGTGTACAGGAAGTCCAATGTAACCAGGCCCAGGCCTCTGTTCAAAACAATAGGACTCATCTTTCAGCTGTCAGCCAACAAGAGCCTTCCCCCCTCCTCCGGCACAGCTGTCACAAAGGTTCAGTTCACCCTCTTCCCAGTCACTCTGCCCCAACCACAATGGGCTCCATGCTCTTTCTCCAGTAAGGGGGACGCAATCCTCCTTAGCATCTCCTCACTCTTGTAGATTTTAACTCATGGGCCATGATTTCGGCCAGACATCCCTTGAGCACCTACCTGTTCAAAAAGGCCAACTCTCCACCAATGCTTCCTTTTTTGTTTTATTTTCTTCACAGTACCTGCCACGTTCTAACTAGAACTAGAGCTATTAGAATATGTGTGTCTCCCTGTCTCCCCCATAAAAAAATAAGGAGACCCACTGAGATGACTGCTGTTTCTCCAGTTACCTGCTTGTTCTCTAGGAGCTAGTAGAACAGTGTCTGGTACACAGTAGGTTTTTCAGTAAGTGTGTAGAAATCATGAAAAAATGTTATTTCAAACAACAGCAAAGGGGCAGAAGAACTGATAGGCAAGTATTTTATCTTTGGGTTCCAAGAGCATGCCAGGTACAAAACACAGCTTCTTCGTAGCCTCCCGAGAATGGCATCATAATAAACAAAAGCTGAGCATGTCTTTCAGGGAACAACTCAGCTATTTTTCACAGTCAGTCCTTACGCAGCTCTTTAATGAGAAAGTAGCTCCTAGCTAAGTCACTTTTCATTACTTCTGTCCGAATTTACCAAAAATAAGCCTCCTTTGCAGTTCATAAGGTACCTCACTGTTATTCCTTTGTTCATTCTGTTGAAAAGCACATTTTGTTTAATTTACAAAGCAGACAGAACTTGGATGAAGATTGCTAAGCCAGGAATGATTTGGGGAATTAGTTATCCTTCCCCAGCATTTATTAAGTGCCTTTTGTGGACCAGGTACAGTTCTAAGCAGAGGTAATAACACCAGTGAAAACACAGACACAAATATCTGTTCTCATGGAGTCTCTGTTTGGCAGAAGTGGGGGTGGAGGGCACAAGTAACGAAGAAAATGAACAACGCATAAATAAAATACATGCTGGCTGGGATGATAAAGTGCTGTACTCTGGTAAATCAGGAGATGAGAAGTGATCACCATGATTATAGTTTTTGGTGGGGGCTCAGGGAAGACCTCATTGCAGAAGGCAGTATTTCAGCCATGATATATGTGAAGGAAAAGGCAAGGCAGTGCACAAACGGACGGTGGAGATCTTAGGGTGGAGCCTGTCACATGAGTCGGGGAAGTGAGAAGGAAGCCAGAGCCACTGAGGCAAAGGGGGCAGTGCAGAGGCTGGAGATGAGGGCAGAGTCAGCCAGGGACCAGGTCTCTCAAGCCTGCCAGGCCAAGAAAGAATTCTGGCTTGTCGTCTACAAAGCCATGGAGCATGGGACCAGAGGGACATGGGCAGATGAATTGAACATCGGTTACAAGAACTCTGAACAAATGTTCCATAACTTACAGTGGAGTTTCATCCTCAAAGTTTAAAATGTGATAAGCTGCAAATGCAACGAGCATACCTAATGTATCAAATAGATAATGTCTGACCGTGAGCTCTGATGTGCTACACCCAGTACTACAATGAAGACTGTTAGGACAAGGAAAATATAAAAAATCAAGGCTCAGGATGGTTTCTGCCAGATGTATATACCTTTCACACCATTGTAAACTCAGATACCTTAAGCAGAAACACTATGAATCAGGTACTCTCTCTGTATTCAAATATCTAATGTCTTCATTCTGCTCCAAGTTCCACCTTCAAGTAGGATGAAGTCTTTGGCCGCACAAGAGAGCATGGTGGCTGGCTGTGAGGAGTGAAGGGACCGGACTCTGGATTGTTTTAAGAATGAATGTACACGGGACTCATCAGGAACTTGGGTGGGGTACATGGGAGTTACGGAGTGCAAGTTCACAGTTCTTACCGGCATAACTTGTAAAGGATGAAATTATCCTTTACTAATAAGCAAAATCAGCAAATTGCCCTTCAAGCTATGAGGCTGAAAAGGCCACCAAAAGAGACCAATGCCAAGGTAAGTACCAAAAAGAATAGGTGCGAAACCTGCAGTCCTCGAGTATTAATCAACCAGGAAGACTGAAGGGGAGAGCGGAAGACTGAGAAGGAAAAGCTCATTAGCAGGAGGAAAAAAAAAAACTGATGTGCTGTCCATAAAACAAATGAAAAGTTGTGTTTCAAGAAGGTGCAAAAGGGAAGGGGACCAAGAGACCAATGGAGGGGGAGGAGAGGGGAGAAGGTGATGAAAAAAGAATTACCATGTGTTATATACATATACCAACTCTCATGAAGAAGGTAATCATTATGCACTGCTGGCATATACTAATAAAAATGTTTTAAATATTCAATTTAGAAATTAAGGAAAACAGTCATATCAAAGCTACTGACTGAGATGCCAAAGACTGACATTTCAGTGTTGGATTTAGCAGTGTGGAGTCAAAATTAAACCTGCGTGTTTTAGGACAGTGTTGAGGAAAGGATCCCAACATACAGCACAGACAGGAGAGGAGGGAAAGAGGAACTGAAGTCAGTGCACAGAGACAATCCTTTCAAGCAGCTCAGCTATAAAAGGAAGGAAAAAGATGCTACCCTCGCCAGAGCAAGCAAAGGTGTGTGTTCAAGTTCAGAGCAAGAGCTCCATATTTTTAATGCCCAGGGGGGAAGATCAAATAAAGAGAGAAAACTGAAGATTTGGGAGAGTAAAAGGAGAATTGCTGACCTAATGTCCCTGGACAGGTGAGAATGTGGGGTGGGGATGAGGAAGGAGGCTGTGTCTATGACAGGAACAGCCCAAGTGAGCACCAGTCCATGCAAAGTAAGAAGAAAGAAAGCAGAGCAGAGGGTATAAGGGTTGATGCAGTGACTAAACATGAAAACACCGGAAATTGTTATTTCCTATACGAATAGAATATGTACAATAACACCCAGGAGGACTATGCCAAGATTAGGTTAAAACTCTGATTGAATTAGTAAAATTATGCAGGAGACAGGAGAAAAAGTCCAAAGCCATGAAGAGCTCAAACTCTTCATGCCACAGGTGAGGGCAGGAAGGCTGTATGCGAACTGCACAAATCGTATTCCCAAAACAGCACAGGAATTTTTCAGGCATCTCTTCAACTAGATGTTAAGCCTCTGGAGGAAGAGGCCCCTTCCCATCAGAGCTCGGTACAATGTACACAGCAACTATTCAATAAATGTTGGTTGAATTAATTAGCTAATTCAGTCCTGTAGTTGGCTTCTATTGCATTAAATTCTCCACTCAGTGTACCTGTGGTTAGCTTGTTTATAGGAGTAATAATCTCATGTTTCATTCCCACTGAAATGCATTGTTTTCATTGATTTCTTTCACCTTTACTGTCTTGTTTATTTCTTTTTTGCATTAGTGGCTAAATAACATAAACACTAAGTATCATATATATGTTTTGTTTGTTAGTGTAGTCTTAGAAGTGTACAGCATGTAATAGCTACAAAATAGCTTAACACGAGCAGTTAAATGGCCCTATTATAGAATAATTAATGAAGGAATAAAATGCCTTGTTAAAGTAACTGTTAAATATTGAAACAACTATGCCTATTTTAATAGGATTTGGTGCTATTTTAGCACAAATGGTTGTCAGACTGGGGTTAGGAAGACATAAAATATTTCCTATTGAAAGAAATAACTATGCCTTGGTTTATTGCACAATCACCAGATGAAGTTTTTCACAAAAAATTATTATCATAAAAGGAGAGACTATGTTTGATTCTAAAAGGAAAGGAGAGTACCTTAATCAGAACTTTTTCTGTATGATACTCTCTAAACTAGAAGGCAAAGTAGCACCATTTCTAACTCCCTGAGCGGCATTAACCTGGTTACCCGAAGAGAGAGTTACATGTAAGTCAGTTTTCACAGAGAAACCACACAATTTAACAAGTGTCAGAGCAAATATTTTGAAGAGCTCTGCTTAAAGCAGGGACACTAAGAGTGAATTCACAGTATATAAAATACAACAGACCATAAAAAGAACCTTTTTATTTTTAAAAGGAGTATTGTAGTATTTAAAAGGTCACTGATAGAAAGAACATTTACACTGTATTCAGTGTTTACTTAAAAGTAAGGAAAGAAAAGTCATAGTTTAAGAAACATTGAGATAAATCTTAATTCAAGTATCTGTGTTAAGATGTCTAATTAAATTCCAATGGTATACTTCACAGAGCTAGAGAAAATAATACAAAAATTCATCTGGAACCACAAGAAACCTAGAATAGCAAAAGCAATTCTAAGCAACCACGACATGGCAGGGGGTATTACAATTCCCAATTTAAAACTCTACTATAAAGCTGCCGTGATAAAAACTGCATGGTACTGGCAAAGTAACAGACCCGAGGA
>PVIC010050202.1:0-12891 GCA_004025085.1 Thryonomys swinderianus
AAAGAAAGAAAGAAAGAAAGAAAGAAAGAAAGAAAGAAAGAAAGAAAGAAAGAAAGAAAGAAAGAAAAAGAAAGGAAGGAAGGAAGACAGGAAGGCAGGAAGGCAGGAAGGCAGGCAGGCAGGAAGGAGGGAAGGAAGGGTAGAAAGAGACAGAGACAGAGAGACAGACCATGCACCCCAGGCCTTCTTGAGTGTTCTGAGCTGGGTTTTTTGTTTTGTTGTGTTGTGTTATGTTTTTTGAGACATGGTCTCATCTTGTAGTTCAGACTGGCCTTGAACTCACTATGTAGTCCAGGCAAGCCTCAAATTCAGTAATCCTCCTGCCTCTGCCTCCCAAGTGCTGGGATTACAGGCGTGAGCCACCACACCTGGCACTGTGGTATGTGGTACAGGGGATCAAACTTGGAACCTTGCACTTGCCAGGGAGATGCTTGGACTACTGAGCTAAAATCCCCATTCCTGAGCTGTGTTTGTAGATCAGCAGACCTCTACAAACTGCAAACTGGAGCTGAATGACCCTGACATCTACCAAAGGGCTGCCCTTGGCTGATGTGACAAACAATGTCTTTACTGTCCTGTGTTTTGCAGGACAATTGTTGTCAAACACATTATCTATTCTAGCAAACCTAAGAAATGATTTTGCATAGCTCCAAGGGATAAAAGGAACTATCGGTTCCCCTAAGAAACTATCATTTTCCTTCTCTAACAGTAAGAATTATGTGTCTGTGTCTCCTTTTTCTCCTTGGGTGCCAGGAAACTCAAGATTGTCCTAAGGCCACACAGTAGCCCTGTCTGTTCAAATTGCCAAATGTGTAGTGGTGTTCTGGTTAATGTCAAATAACCCAGCTTTCCAAGGGTCGAACAGGTTAAGCCTTGATTTATAAAATGTGCAGATTCCCATGGTGTGAACTCTCCTCTATTGCTGGCTTCACAGTACTGAATAGAGAGCTGGAGAGCAATGCACAGTATTCATCATCGTATAGCATCCCCACCACGCATGGACCACCGAAGTTATTTCCTTCATTGCACCCAGACAAGCAACAACCCCTCTCACCCTGAACCTGGCTTTTTTTTTTTTTGAGACAGGGTTTTGCTGTGTAGTTCAGGCTGGCCCTGATCTCACTATGTAGCCCAGGCAAGCCTGGAGCTCAGCAATCCTCCTGCCTCTGCCTCCTGAGTGCTGGGATGACAGGCATGAGCCACCATGCCCAGCACTGTGGTGTGTGGTACTGATTGCTGGTGGGCATGAGTCACCATGCCCGGTACTGTTGTATGTAGTTACCAGGAATCAAACCAGGGACCTTGCATTTGGTAGTCAGGTGCTGGAACCACTGAGATAAATCTGTGGCCTTGAACCAGGCTTTTGAAAACAGCTGTTACTTGTCTTGATGCTTTGCATTGCAAATATGTTTCTTCCAATGTATCACTGACCTAATATAAGAGCCACCACCCACAGTTGCTATTTATGTTGAAATTAATTTAAAGTAAAATTTCAGTTCCACAGTCATACTAGTTACACATCAAGGGCTCAAGAGCCACACATGGCTGGTAGCTCCAGCTTTTGGTGCAGACATAGAACAAATCCATCATTGCAGATAATTCTATTAGACAGTGGTATGAAGCAGTTCTGTTAAACTAATTCTATTGCAGTAAATCTGATTCCATTTCTTATTAGCCTTAGGGTTCTGCCTATAACTGCAAGGTAGAAAAGGAAATCTATACAGTTTCTGTTGGTGGGAATTATGGAAAGACATGGATTATAAAAGGCTGTATGCCTCTAGCCAGAGGTTCAGGGATAATGCTTCCAAGGCAACAAAATGAGCAGCTTCTGTCTTTGTACTTTGCCAGTGGTCTAGAAACCTAGTCAAGAGGAGAGGGGAGCATCTAATGAGTTGTTGCAAAGTAAAAAATGCAATCCAAGCAGGAGGGCACACATTCCTCAGTCCAGAAGTAGGCTCTTCCAAAGCATGTACTTCTGAGTAGGCTGGACAGTCATCCCCACTAAGATGGTCATTCCTGAACTGTGTCACCTTATAAGAGAAAAGGGTCTTTGGAGATGTAATTAAATTAGGGGCCCTCAGATGATGAGGAGATTCACCTAGATTAGCCCAGTGGGTCTGGTGTCATCAGAAAGGTCTTTATGAGAGGCAGACAGAAGGGTTAGCATCAAAGGAATGATGTGACAATGGAGAGAGAGCATTGAAGATGATGCGCTGCAGGCCTGGAAGACAGGGCCATAAGGGAACAGACAGAAGCAGTCTCTAGAAGCTGGAAGAAGCAGGGAGACTGTCCCCTGGAGCTTCCAGAAGGGCCGCTGTTCTGCCAACACCTTGACGTCAGCCCAGTGTGACTCATTTTGGACTTCTGGCGTCCAAAATATAAAAGAGCAGATACACATTGCTTTAATCTGCTAAGTTTGTGGTCATTTGTTACAACAGTGTTGAAACCAAACCTCTTGAGACCCAGACATGCCTAAAAGAAAAGGATCCAGAAAGAAAAAGACCACTTCCCAGGCAAGTTTTTACAACTACCAGCAGCAGGGACAGACAGCAGTTGGAAAACGTTGCCTGGACCAGAGCAAAGAGCATTTACTATGAAGCAATATAATACATGTAAATAGTCAAACTAAAAACATTGTTTAGAATATCTAACAAAGCATGACACAATACTAATCTGTGGAGAAACAAATGCAGCTAAAGCAAAAAGGTAAAAAGTACAGACTGTACAAAGATACACAAGAAAAAACAGAAACATAAGATTCCACTGGTATCTGAAAAGACAGAATTAGGATTGAAGAGCTCTGAGGGAGAGACAAAAAAAAAAAAAAAAAAAAAGACTTCACAGTGCTCCAGGTTGCCGGTGTGCTGTGAAAAATGAAGCATCATTAATGCCTGTGCTTCTAACCACAAGGCAAGTTTTCAAAGCAGGAGCTGCCAGGGAGGTAGGGAAAACTAGAGCATCCACACAGGTTAAGTCACCCTGATCAAGTTCTGAGCAAAGATGGTCATCCAGGGAGCGCGGCCACAGGCTGGCCAAGCACTCTGGATATATGCCACCAGCTCTGCATAGTGGGTGTCGTGTGCTCTGCCGCCCTAGTTCGTGTCCTCTCTGAACCCTAGAATAGGATTTATTTAGAAATAGCATCTTTACAGATGTATTCAATCAGGGATTTTCAAGATGAATCTTAGGGTGGACCATAAATCCAAGGGCTGGTGTCTCCCTGAGGAAAAGGAGATTTGGGAGAAAGACACACAGGGGAAAAAGCAGAAAGTGGAGGTAGAGGCTAGAGCAGTGCAGCCAAAGCTGGCGGCCTGGAAAGAAGAGGAATCCAGCGAGGCAGGAAGGATGCTCCTCTCAATCCTTGCGAGGCAGCTTTCCCTACCCACAACTTGACTTCAGACTGCCAGCCTCCCAAACTCGGAGAGAATACATTTCTGGTGTTTTAAGTCACCAACATTGTGGCAATTTGTTTCAGCAGGTGCAGAAAGTAATACCATGTGTGTAAAGGTATGTATGTATATGTGAATCCATCAGTCTCTGAGCCCTCACTACACAGAATGTACCTGCTTTTCACAGAGTGGTCACAAAAACTGACTATCTCACAGGCCACAAAGAAAGCCTCAATAGATGCCACAGAAGCAAAATAACATAAACAGGCTTTTCTGACTACATTGCAGTGAAGCTAGAAATTAACAAAAATTTGCACAGACATTTACATCTGGAAAAATTTAAAGGGGTCAATAAACATCTCTTGCATTGAAAAAGAAATCCAAAATTAAATGATAGACCTTTCTCAAAAAGGACAATTTTTAAAAAAGCACAACGTATTAGTTGACAGAGAAAAATTCATAGTGATAACTTGATTTAGTGATATACGTTTTAAAGTTAAAAAAAACAAACACATTCAACGGAGACAACTATAAAAAGACATTTGTAGAAGACCCAATAAAGCAGAACAAAGGATTATTAAAAATAAAGACAACACTTTGATGTTTGTTTCACCAAACAGAAAAGAACAAGACTAATAAAACATAAGCCTGCTTCTCTTTTAAAAAGAGGGATTTTTTAAAAAAAATAATAACTTAGTGGAGAAAAAATGAGGAGACAACACACATACAGAAAGTATTATGAGGAGAAAAGCAGCAAACAGAAGAAAATTAGAAGAGGTTGCTCTGTGAAGCTCTTAACAGACAAATTGGAAAAACAAATGATTAAAAAAAAAAAAACTAGGACTTAGGAACACTGACCTCAAGAGATAAGCTCTGAAAGTTCAGATTCCCCAGAAGTAGAGAACATAAAGAACTTCCTTGCAAAAATAAAATTAAAAAAATAAAACATACCATTCCAGATGGCTTGTGGCAAAATTCTTCCCAATTTATCCTGCAAGCCAAGAAAAAGAAGAAAAACTTCCACATTTGTTTTATGGAGAGTGACACTGAGCTTCCACCTGGCAAAGATTTCACTACAAAAAAAAATGTAGTATATCACAAAGACAAAGCAACCTTAAAGCACATTAAAATATATTCATCATGACCATCGGAGTTGGTTACAAAGGCCAGGATAGAATTTGAAAATAATCTAGGTTCCATTTGTGTGAAAAAAATGCTCAAAATAGAAATGGATTAGATGCTTCCTCAACATCATAAGTAATGTGTGTGCGTGTGTGTGTGTGTGTGTGTGTGTGAGAGAGAGAGAGAGAGAGAGAGAGAGAGAGAGAGAGAGAGAGAGAGAGAGAGGGAGAGAGAGAGAGAGAGAGAGAGAGAGTGGTGTTAGTCCTTAAAGCCCACACCTTATTCATGGGGAAACACCAGGTGCTATGGTTTAAATATGCTTGGTTCCTTCTAAAGCCCATGTTGAAATTTGACTACCATTGTGGTGGCCCTGAGAAATGAAGCCTTTAAGTGGTGGTAGGTCTTTAAGAGGGGACTGGTGCCTTTTTGTCATTATGCCAAGAGAGAAAACAAAATTCACAAGAACCTAACAAGAAATGTCCAAAATGTATATGAGTAAGACCAGAAGCATTCCTCAAAGACACAAAATTAGTCTTGAACAAGTGGAAACACATAATACTGTCTTGGATGACAGCATTAAACCTCATAAAGATGCCAGGCCTCCTAAATTTGTAAGTTTAACACAATTCTAGTGAAGAGTTCTTCACTTATTTTTCCTAGAGCTAGACAATGACCATAAAATCCACTTGGAAGAACAAATAAAAGTAGCCAGGAAACCACTGGGGAAAAAAAAGCCCTCAAAGGAAGCAAGCTGCTACTGGCAAGGATTAGAGGTTTGAAGCAGCCTTTGCAGTGGGCGCAGCCTCACACTGAGGAGTGCTGGCTTAGGCTAGGCTGTAATTTGTCACCTCTGCAAGTGGTAAGAACTCAAATGTGATGTGCTTGCACTGAGGCTGTGCGGAAACTGTCCCACACAGTACTGGCAAGAATCCAAAATGGTGTGCCATCTAGAAGGGAAATGCAGCGATACCTCACAGGATCCCATATTAACCTCTGCGCCAGAGATTTCAATTCTAAGGTTCTGTCTCACAGAAATCCTGGTTAAAATGGGAAAAGATGTCGTCCAAAGATGTTTGTTGTTGAGCTTTTTGTTCGTGTTTGTTTTTGTTTTGGTAGTAGTGGGAATTGAACCCAGGGCTTTGACAATGCCCTCCTTTTAGAGATAAGATCTTGCTAAATTTCCCAGGCTGGGCTTAACTTGTTATGCTCCAGTCTCAGCCTCTCAGAGTGCTGTGTTGAGTCATTTTAATAGCAGAAGAATAGAAACAATCAGAAGATGTTTGAATACACTGTGGTAATACACTAATGCATTGTGCAAAATAAAAAGGAATGAAAAATACCTACATGTCCCACTTCAGGAGGTGTGGGTATGGGTGGAATGTATTTTACAATATGTGATGGATATGAATTTGGGGGCCCAGAAAGGGGGTTGAATGGTGAGCTTTTGATGGCTCCAAAGATATGTCAACCTGGAACATAGAAATGTAACCTTATTTGTTACCTTTGTAGAGGTAATTACATTAAAATCTCAAGCTCAGATCATCTGGGATTAGCCAGGTGGGCTCTAAACCCAATGACAGGTGTTCTTATTGGAGACAAGAGGAGAGAACAGAAACAGAAGAGTAGGAGATGTGAAGATCACAGGAGAGACTGGAGGTATACTTTTATAGCTGCCACTACAGATATTTTTTTACTTTAGTGTAATACAAATAGATATTAATAAAGAAAATATAAAAACAGTTCTATAAAAATAATTTTTCATAACAAGTGATTACAGAATAACAATGGTAAACACATTGCATATCATGATTTTGAAAGAATATATTTTAAATCTCTCCACTCATTTAATAATACTATACCTTTTATTTTTACATAAAACATTTTATTACCAAAGTATTTCCTACTCAGTATAATGTATGTGTGCTTGCAGCGCGTGCTGAGCAAGTCTCTACCACTAAACTACTCCTCCTAGACACTCATGGATATATTTTTATGTGAAAACGCTAATGGTGAAAAGTGTATTTGTTGTGCTATCATTTATTCAAGAACAGGAACACAAAAATATAGATGTGTACATATTTGTATAGATGTAATACTTGTACATGTGTACACATATACACATATTGTATATATATAAGTGTATATATACACAATTGTGTTTAAAATGAAAAAAGAAAACATTTTAAAATGGATACCTGTAAAGAGAAAAAAGGAATAGGATAGAGGGGCAAGAATAAAAACTAGAGGGCCAGAGATTTAGCTCAGTGGTTCCAGCACCTGCCTAGCAAATGCAAGGTGCGTGGTTCGACCCGGTAACCGCATACAATACTGGGTGTGGTGACTCACACCCACCAGCAATCAGTACCACATACCACAGATGCTGGATGTGGTGGCTCAGGCCTGTAATCCCAGGACTGGGGAGGCAGAGACAGGAGGATGGCTGAGCTCGAGGCTTGCCTGGGCTACATAGTGAGCTCAGGGCCAGCCTGAACTACAAAGCGAGACCCTGTCTAAAAAAAAAAAAAACTAGTCTCCTTTGAATACAACTAGTTTTGCATGTCTTTGGAACCATCGTTTTTTTTATACATTTATAAAATAAAATTCAAAAGGCCAATCCAGGTCTGGAGGGTTAGCTCGGTGGTTCCGGCGCCTGCCTCGCAAGTGCAAGGTCCTGAGTTCGATCCCCGGTAACCACATATAATGCTGGGTGTGGAGACACGCCCACCAACAATCAATACCGCATACCACAATGCCGGACGTGGTGGCTCACGCCTGTAATCCCA
Organism: Thryonomys swinderianus; assembly: GCA_004025085.1. Classification (NCBI taxonomy): domain Eukaryota; kingdom Metazoa; phylum Chordata; class Mammalia; order Rodentia; family Thryonomyidae; genus Thryonomys; species Thryonomys swinderianus. The sequence goes on from PVIC010050202.1 coordinate 7,295, forward strand.
GCACTTGGGAGGCAGAGACAGTAGGATTGCTGAGTTCACAGCGGCTTGCCTGGGCACCATAGTGAGCTCTGGGCCAGCCTGAACTACAAAGCGAGACCCTGTCTCAAAAGAAAAAAAAAAAAAGACCAATCCATAAAAATCTACAATGCCTAGCCCAGTGGCACACACCTATAATCACAGTTACTCAAGAGGCAGAGGTAGGAGGATCACAAGTACAAGGCTGGTCTGGGCAATTCAGCAAGACCCTGACTCCAAGTATGAAATTTTAAAAGGGCTGGATATGTAGCTTAGTGGTATATGATGTATGATGGATATTGTGAAATAGAAAATAATCAAAGGGAAATTTGGTGGAGGGGTAATGAGGGGTAAAGAAAAAATGTGATGGTAATAAAAAAGGGGAAACAAACCTTATGTATTTAGGGGTTGGGGATTGGGGGGTGGGTAGGGGAATGGGGAAAAATGAGAATTTAAATCATATCATATACTCGTACAAATTCCCAATATTGAGTGTGATCATGATGTGTGTATACAATGTATCAATTAAGATAAAAATATACTAAAAAAATACTATAGAACTCTATGTCACCTGGTGGATGAACATTTGGAGGTCTTGCTACCCATTCCCACCAAAAAAGAAAGAAAATATATAAACTACATTATGATCAAACCTTTAGAGCCAACTACTAAACTATAGATACATTCTGGGGAACACGTTCATAGAGACACAATCAGTGAAGTCCAGAAAGTAGGTGGAGACTCATAGTACATGTAACCCTTCAACAAATTTCATGTGAACCAGGGATTTAGCTCAAGTGGTACTGTGCCGACCTTGGAAACAAATTTCATGTGATACAGCTTTGAGAAAGCACTTTTTACCTTCTAGGACTGGTATAGTCAAAATGATATGACGTGTTGATCAGGATGTGGAAAAAGTGAGACCCTGGTACACTGCTGGTTGAAATGCAAAACGGTCTGGGTGCTTTGGAAAACCACCTGGAAATTTCTCAAGAGATTAAACAGGGAGTTACCATACAACCCAGCAATCCCACCCCTAGGTATATGTGTATACCCATGAGAAATGAAGAGACCTATACAAATGTTGAACATGAAAGGTCACATCAGCATTACTTACAGAAGCCCAAAGTGGGACCAACCTAAAGTTCATCAACTGATGGATAAATGAAATATAGGCTATTCATACAGATGATCACACAGTCATAGAGATGAAATATCAACACATGGTACAATGTGGATGAACCTTGAAATATTATAAGAGCATATGTTTATAATTTCAACTACATAAAAGGCCTGAGTAGGCAAATCACATAAACAAGCAACAATGAGGAGAGACTGCTAATAGGTGTGGGAGTTTCTTTTTAAACTGATGAAGATGTACCACAATGACTATGGTAACATTTGGACAACTCTGAATATATTAAAATTGCTGAATTATATGCTTTAAAAGGATCAATTATATGATACATAAATCATATCTTAATGTCTTTACCAAGGAAACTCAAACACTAAAAATATTTGGATTGTTTTCAGAGTTAAATGACAAATAGGAAAATGAACTTTAGCTATTTAATAGCATGGTAAACTACAAGGACATTGTATGTGTGGGATTTTTCCCCAATTTAGCAATAGATACTGAAATATTTACAGATGAGGTGATTATATGGGGGATACATCAAATCACAAGGGGGGGGCATGGGTGAAGGTGTTGACAATATGAGATCAGCTGTGACTGGCCCGTGTTGAAGTCAGGTGAAGGCTGTGTGTGTACCCATTTTACTACCCCTGACTGTAAAGTTCTTTTTGTTTTAAACTGTGCTTATTTATTTGTGTTGGGGACGGAACCCAGGGTCTCTTTCATGCCAAGCACATACTGTAGATTGAGCTACATACCCTGTCCATTTATGTACATCCAAGTCCCCATTATTGTAGAATTTCTTTAAACACACATACACACACACACTTCCACTTTGTTCTTAAGGCGTTAGTTTAATTTCATAGAAGAAATATTTTCAAACAATAAAAATGACACAATCAGAGAAAACAGTGACAAAAACAGAGATGAGTACTGATTATAACTTATTCCCATGACAGAAAGTTACTTATTTCAGCGATTATCAATCAAAGTGATTAGCTAAAAGTAAAAACCAAATTCCCTTTTACATGTAGTACTGTTTCTAAGAACCCAGGTGGCAGAATTCGGATCATTTCTGGACCAGAACTGCTGATAAAACATGGCAGTCTCCTTTCTCCGAGCCCACATACACACCAATTTTAACAGCAGTGAAAGTGCCCCTAAGCAGATATGTACTGTTTTCTGAGTGGGCAGTTTTCCTAGTTGGCAGTCACCAAGTCATGCGCAAGAAGCAAAGAGCGCGCTTCATGTCCTCCAGCTTACGGCCTCCTCCCCCACTGTGCGATGCACAGAACTGCTGCTTTCCCTGCCTCACGGGTCTGGATTTGCTGCCCTTGCTAGGGTCCCATTCTGCAGGAAAGCAACCACAGGTGGGGCGCATGGAGGGTGCCACGCAAGGTGGAAGACTCGGGTGTTCCCGGGCTGACATCACAGCAGGGGCTGCAGTTCTTTCTCTCAAGACAAAGGTGAGAATCTTTAAAAATCCAAACTCCTGGGGTGGGAGGGAAGCCCTCCACCTGGACGTCTGCAAACGCTGGGCAGAGACAGCAAAAAACATTGGTCTGGGGGTTCAGTATTGGCACAGCAGGTGTGAAACTTCCTAGGGTTGGCAGAAAAGGTGCCTCAACCTACAACTCACTTAGAGAGAGCTGCCTGGGGCAAGTGCTAAGAAGGGGTGCAGGGTTCCCATGTCTGGGGCACTGTCCCAAACTGAGGCAGCCATGCACGTGAGACCTGAACGCTCTGCCCTGCACACACCTCAGCACCCAGCAGATGTCTCCTGTTGGAGTTTAAGCCCTCACAGCTCAGGGCACAGAGAGAGGGCCTGCTCAGCACTGCTCCCTGCAGACCTGCACTCTCCTACAGACTGATGCTCTGGGCCTCTGCCTCTGCCATGGGCTGATAAAAAAAGGAATTGGCTAAAAAAAAAAAAGGCAAAAAAGCAAGACTAGAAGCAGGAATACATAGCAAGAGATGACAACCGTGAAAAGCATAAAGTTCTCAGTCTTACCACCACTGACAAATTTCTTTGTCCGTGATTGGTCACATGTCAATGAAACACTTACAAAATTCACTTTTAATAAATGTAAAAAGGAAAGTGGGTTATATGGGGGAGGGGAAGGGTTACAGATCAATGAGAAGAAAGACCTGATCCAAAGGGACATTTCTAGGAAGGGGGAGAAAGATCGAAGGAAAGAATGTTCTGTTTACTTTGACATTTCCTATGACTACCTCATTCACTTCTCCGAGGTCTCAGAAAGGAGAGTGCATTTCACAAGTAATAAATATGTACTAGACAAATGATCTCTATCATTTGGCATTTCAAAGAATAATGACGTATTTGGTGACATTAATTTTTTTTCCTCATGTGCTACTTTTATGATTTGGTGAAGAACACTGGGTAGATTCCGGTCCGGGGGGCATTGTGATTTAACTCAACCGGAGGCTCCCACATGTCCTTCTCTCCAACAAAAGCACCTTCCAGGGCAATGTCTATGCCATGACGCTGTCTTTGCCCTCAGCTACACTGCAAGTGTGCACCCTGAGCTCCCTTCCTACTTTCCTTCAGGAAGCAGAAGCCCACCCGCACCATGGCCCTGAAGCTGAGACAGAGTGTGCAAGAGTGGGGGCTACGTTCAATCTGCCAGATGGAGGCAGTGCGGACAGCTACCGCAGACAGGCAGGGGAAAACCTGGGATGCCGGAGGCTCTGTCGCCGGCTTCAGACTCAAGGGAAGCACAAAAACATGGACCAGATGACAACACAGCAAGGAAGAGTAATCAGTGCCCAGTACACAGGGGACACTGAGCCTAGCACCGCACGCACGGCTTATGAAACAGGACTGAACTACTGCAGCTGATGTGTTAACATGACACAGAGTGCAAGAGTGTACAATATACGTGGCACAGGTGCCAACGAGAAACAGATACAAGTGACAAATTGAGTACGTAGTGTTTGCGTTTCGGGTGTCAGAAACAAAACCGGCCCCAAGTCCCATTCTACTCCATGACAATACTGAAGAACAAAATTTCAGTCTTAAAATACATCTTAAAGTCAGTATTTTCCTTCAAGGAAAAAAAAAAAAGTACTATAAATAAATTACAATACAGTGAATTTGCCTGAACTCACTTCGTTTCTGTCTTCCAGCCTTTAAGTCAAATAAAACAGCGTAAAAACTGTACACTCTTAACATGATAGTTGATCTTTTATAAAATAACCTGTCTCCAGAGATGTAGATTTCACAACAAGGAAAAACCAAGCCCTGTTGCCGTCACTATTATAAAATATATATGTATAGATATATGTTTCTTTACAAAATGTGTATATTAATAGCTTTGCACAAATATTTTAAAAGACAAATTTAGCTAATCTAAGAACTTCATGAAAATAAAACAGGCAGATAAATACTTCATGTGCACAGCGCACTACATCAAACATCGTCGGCTGGGAGAGGAGGTATGTTAATCCTTGGTCTTGTAAAAAATGCTATCTTCTCCCTGGAATTAGAAAGAATTACAGGTTAGAAGCTCATCTAACTATACTGAAAAGTGATTGGAGGCTCTCATGACAGTGGTGTTTTGTCTTACTCATAGAACAAACTAAATGTAAGTTCCAAACAGTGGATCTGTTTGTACACAGAGCCTCTAAATTTTATAGAAGTTATGAAGCCCTATAATAGCAGGAGTTTATTTATTTCCACTGCCCAAAATGGTGCTTGGTATATAGTAGGTGCACAGGAATTATTTATTCAATTTATACATGGATGGAAAATGAAAACCTGTATGGATGAGTGAGTTCTAAATCATAACTGAAGGCTATTATGGTGCTTCATGCTAGTTTAGGATGGGAATATTAATAAGGATATACAATAATTTAGGCTAAAAAAAAGCCAATCTAGTCAATCCAAAAGAGCAGTACATACACAAAGAAAGATCAGAAGAAAATGTCAAAATGCTACTAGCAGTAGGGATGCCACTTGTAGTGGATTCCAGTGTTTTTGAAAACTTGCTTTGTTTTTTGTAATAACAGAAAAAAGTACAACAGTAAACAGAAAGCAGTGTACAACAGTAAACTTTTTACTGTACAACAGTAAAAAGAAAGCAGTGATGGGGGAAGATGGGATGGGGAGTAAAGATAATCAACACAGGATTAGTATATGTACCAAGTCCTCAACATGAGTGTAATTATTATGCATCACAAATATATACTGATAACAAAAAAGAAAGCAGTGAGCTGGGGATTTAGCTCAGTGGTTGCGGTGTCTGCCTTGTGAGGAGGCACAAGGTCCTGAGTTTGATCCCAGGTACCACACACCACAATGCAGGCGTGCTGACTCACACCCACCCTGTAATCCCAGCAATCAGTACCACACACCACAATGCCAGGCGTGATGGTTCACAAGACCCTGTCAAAAGAAAGAAAAGACAAGAAAAGAAAACAGAAAGAA
>PVIC010050203.1:0-12873 GCA_004025085.1 Thryonomys swinderianus
GAAGGATGGATACGGGAAAGATGGGTACAGGGAAAGATGGATAAGGGAAGGATGGATGAGGGAAGGATGGATACAGGAATAATGGATATGGGAAAAACTGATATGGTGAAGTATGGATAGGGAGAGGATGGAGATGTGAAGCCTGCAGATGAGGAAGGATGTTTGATGGAAGGATGGGTACTGGAAGGATGGATACGGGAAGGATGGATGAGGGGAAGGATGGATGCATGGAAGGATCGATGCGGGGAAGGGTAGATCTGGGGAAGAATGGATACAGGAAGGATGGATACGAGAAGGATGGATACGGGAAGGATGGATTCGGGGAATGATGGATACTGGGAGGATGGATGCTGTGACGGATGGATGCTGTGGGAGGATGGATGCGGGGAAGGATCGATGCAGGGAAGGATGGATGCAGTGAAAGATGGATGTGAGGGAAGGATGAATACGAGAAGGATGGATATGGAAATAATGGATATGGGAAGCATGGACTCGGGGAAGAACGGATGAGGGGAAGGATGGATACAGGAAGGATAGAGACGGGGAAGCATGGATGAGGGAATGATGGATGAGGGAATAATGGATACCAGAAGGATATATATGGGGTAGGATGGATGCGGGGAAGGATGGATACCTCGAGCATGGATGCGGTGAATGATGGATGCATGGAAGGTTCGATGAGGGGAAGGATTGATGTGTGGAAGGTTGGATGCGGGGAAGGATGGATGTGGAGAAGAATGGATACAGAAAGGATGGATATGTGGAAAGATGGATGCAGGGGAATGATGGATGCAGGGAAGAATGGATGCAGGGAAGGATGAATGTGGGGAAGGATGGATATGGGAAGGCTGGAGAAGGGGAAGGGTGGACACGGGGAAGGATGGATACGGAGAAGGATGGACACGGGAAGGATGGAGAGGGTGAAGGATGGATGAGGGAAGGATGGATACGGGAAAGATCGATACTTGAGGGATGGATACAGAAAGGGTGGATGTGGGCTAGCATGGATGTGGGGAGGGATGGATGAAGAGAAGAATGGTACGGGAAGGAAGGACACAGGAAGGATGGATACAGGAAGGATGGGTGCAGGGGATGATGGAAGTGGGGAAGGATGAATAAAGGAAGGATGGATGAGGGAAGGATGGATGTGGGGAAGTATGGATATGGGAAGGATGGAGACGCAAAGGATGGATGCAGGGAAGGATGGATGCGAGAAGGATGGACATGGGAGGGGTGGAGAGGGTGATGGATGGATGAGGGAAGGATGGATACGGAAAGATGGATACGGGAAGGATGGATGCGGCAGAGATGAATGCGGGGGAAATATGGATGCGGGGAAGGATGGAGGAGTGAAGGATGGATACGGGAAGGATAGATATGGGAAAGATGGATGGGGGCGGAATGGATGTGGGGAAGGAAATAGGCTGGGAAAGATGGAGGAAAGGAAGGATGGATATGGAATGGAGGGAGACAGGGAAGGTTGAGACATGGAAGGATGGATATGGGAAGGATGGATACAGGAACTATGAATACGGGAAATGTGGATATGGGAAGAATGGATGCAGGAAGGATCGATATAAGAAGTATGGTGATGCAGAAGGATGGATGCAGGGAATGATGAATATGGGGAAGGATGGATGCGGCGATGGATGGATGAGGGAAGGATGGATATGGGAAAGATGGATACTTGAGGGATGGATATGGAAAGGATGGATGTGGGTTAGCACGGATGTGGGCAGGGATGGATGCAGAGAAGAATGGTACAGGAAGGATGGACACGGGAAGGATGGGTGCAGGGGAGGGTGGATGTGGGGAAGGATGAATAAGGGAAGGATGGATGAGAGAAGGATGGATGTGGGGAAGTATGGATATGGGAAGGATGGAGATGCGAAGGATGGAGACAGGGAAGGATGGCTGAGGGAAGGATGGGTACTGGAAGGATGGAAATGGGAAGGATGGATGCGGGGAAGGATAGATGTGAAGAAGGATTGTGTCCGGGATGGATGGATATGGGAAGGATTGATATTGGAAGGATGGAGATGGGGAAGGATGGACATGGGGAAGGATGGATACAGGAAGGATGGAGACAGGGAAGGATGGATGTGTGGAAGGATGGATGTGGGGAAGGATGGATGTGGAGAAAGTTGGATTTGGGAAGGATGGATGTGGGGAAAAATTCATGTGGTGAAGGATGGATGCAGGGAAGGATGGAGATGGGGAAGGATGGATGCGGGAAAGATGGATCCTGCCAGGATAGAGAGTGGGAAGCATGGGTGAGGGAAGAATGGATACGGAAAGGATGAATATGGGAAGGATGGATGCGGGGAATGATGGATACGGGAAGGATGGAGACGGGGAAGCATGGATGAGGGAAGGATGGATACGGGAAAAATGAATACTGGAAGGATATATGCGGGGTAGGATGGATGCGGGAAGAACGGATATGGGAAGGATGGATGCATGGAAAGTTGGATGCGTGGAAGGATGTATATGTGAAGGATGGTTACAGGAAGGATGGAGACGGGGAAGGATGGATATGGGAAGGATGGAGAAGGGGACGAATGGATGTGGGAAGGATGATTGCGGGGAAGGATGGAGACAGGAAAGGATGGATGTGGGGAAGGATGGACACGTGAAGGATGGTTACGGGAAGGATGAAAACAGGGAAGGAAGGATACAGGAAGGATGGAGACGGGGAATAATGGATGTGGGAAGGATGAATGTGGGGAAGAATGGATATGAAAAGGATGGATACAGGGAAAGATGGATGCAGGGGAAGGATGCATGCGGGGAAGAATGGATACGGGAAGGACGGATGCAGGGAGGATGGATGTGGTGAAGTATGGATATGGGAAGGAATGGTACAGGGAAGAATGACTGAGGGAAGGATGGGTACTGAAATGATGGATACGGGAAGGATAGATGAGGGGAAGTATTAATGCAGGGAGGGAATGATGTGGGGAAAGATGGATGCGGGGAAGGATGGATGCGAGGAATGATGGATATGGGAAGGATGGAGATGGGGAAGCAAGCATGAGGGAAGGATGGATACTGGAATATTGGATATGAGAATGATGGATGGGGGAAGGATCAATGCGTGGAAGGAAGTAGGCCGGGAAGAATGGAGAGAAGGAAAGATGGATACAGGAAGGAGGGAGATGGGGAACAATGGAGACGGGGATGGATGGATCCTGGAAGGATGGATATGGGAACTGTGGATACGGAAACTATGGATATGGTATGAATGGATATGGGAAGGATGGAGACAGAGAAGCATGGATGAGGGAAGAATGGATACAGGAAGGATGGAGATGGGAAGCATGGATGAGGGAAGGATGGATGTGGGAAAAGTGGATACCACAATGATATATGCAGGGTAGGATGGATGCAGGAAGGATGGATGTGGGAAGATGGAGAAGGTGAAGGATGGATCCGAGGAAGGATGGATGCAGCAAAGGATGGATGCTGGGAAGGATGGTTACGGGAAGGGTGGAGATGGGGAAGAATGGATGCGGGGAAGGATGGGTGTGGGGTGAATGGTTACGGGAAGGCTGGCTACTGGGTAAGATGGATGCAGGGGAAGAATGGATGTGGGAAGCATGGAGATGGGGAAGGATGGATACGGGAAGGATGGATATGGGAAGGATAGATACAGGAAGAATGGATGCGGGGAACGATGGATGCGGGGAAGAATGGCTACAGGAATTATGGAGACAGGGAAGGATGGATGCAGGGAAGGATGGATAAGTGAAGGATAGATATGGGAAGGATTGATGTGGGGAAGCGTGGATGCGGGGAAGGATGAACATGGGCAAGGATGGATATGCGTTGGATGAAGAAGGGGAAGAATGGATGTGGGGAAGGATGCATACAGGAAGGATGGAGACGGGGAGGATGGAGATGATGATATAATAAATACCTGCTTTTTAAAGATGGTGATTTACACGTAAATGAGTGCCTTATGGTTAAATTTGAAACTGCTAAATAAGCATCGGTAGCTGGGAGTGGTGGCTCATGCCTGTAATCACAGCACTCTGCAGGCAGAGGCAGGAGTGTTGCTGAGCTCAAGGCTTGCCTGGGCTACATAGTGAACTCAGGGCCAGCCTGATCTACAAGGCGAGACCATCTCTCTCAAAAAAAAAAAAAAAAAAAAGCATTGGTAGCTGGATACTAAAATGATTTGACAGCATGGGTAAGTGGATACAGACATTGTTTGAACATATGTTGATAGATGTAGCTATGATAGAGGGAGATAGTCGGAAAAGAAGCCATCACTGGGTGGAAAGAAGAGAGAAAAGGGTGTTCCTAGATCATCAGCATGTGCCATGGACTTGTTCACCAGCCAGCAAGGCTCAGAATGCCAGGCCTCCTTATGAGTCATGGGAATAAGTAAAGGCGAGTGGTGTTTCAGTGCTGCCTGGTTAGCAGGGAAAGGACTGACTGAATGCAGCATTCTGGGAAGAAGTAGTTATGGTTGAACTAATTTAGGACCAGTGGCTTAAAGTTCTGTAAGAGTGCAGTGGTTGAAAAGATGCTGCATGGGTGAATGGCAATACAAGGTATTCCACTATGAAGTATGTTCCCCAAGTTCAGGTCCATAATCAATGTCTAATTGATTTCCTTTTTTCTTACATGCGGTCATCCTTTAATATCACCAGGTGATCGATGCCAGGAACTTCTCAAAGATACCAAAGTGCTCAAGTATTATTTAAATGGAATCACACTGAAATATAATTGGATATAGTACATGTACATTTTCCTATATACTTTAACTCATCTCTATGTCACTTAAAATATGTAATATAAGTACTGTATAATCATAATGCATTATATAGGGCATACTGACAGAGAAGCATATGTAAACATTCATAATTGTTTAAAAATATTTTCAATGTGTGGTTTATTTAACTTGTGGAAACAGAGTTCGTGGACAGGACAGATTAGCTGTATATATATATATATATACATACATACATACATATACACATACATATAAATGTATTATAATCTCTCCCTATATGTGTATGTTTTATATATGTATATCTTATAAATGTGTGTATATATTTAATTCTAAACAATTCACCTACTCTTGTGATCCCCACATTTCCTCATCCAATAAGTGATCACACCTACTAACTTATGGTGCCTTTTGCAGGAATCGATTTTTGAGTTATGAGGGCCCTATATTATAATTAGAAATCATACATGGAAATACTTTGTGTTTCTCCCAAGAAAGAGTCACTTTAAAGTTAACATGGCTTATACTGTATTTTTTGCATTGTCTTCTTGACTCTGCAGTATTTTACATAATCTGAAGTACAAGAAAAACAAAAAGGAAAAATAATGTTGTAAACAGTGGAATGGCATTTGAGCTTAGCTCCGCTATATTATTTAAAGTTTCTCTAAAAATAGTTGGCTCCAAAATAGTACAAAACTACCTTGACATTAAAGGATCATACAATATTCATTACCCAGAAAAAGAATGCAACATGGAAGCATTCAGCACTTTTTAGACCAGTACACTTTTGGTTTGCCTGATAGCTTTTGAGCCATTGTTTATGCAAGGACACCAACTTTGGACTGGAGATTTAGCTCAGTGGTTCCAGTGCCTCCCTAGAGAGTGCAAGGTCCCTGCTTCAATCACCTGTAACCACATACAACAATACTGGGCGTGATGGCTCATGTCTAACGGCAATCAGTACCAATTACCACAAATGGTGGGTTTGGTGGCTTACGCCTATAATCCCAGCACTCACTGGGGAGGCAGAGGCATGAGGATTGCTGAGCTCAAAGCTTGCCTGGGATACATAGTGAGCTCAAAGCCAGCCTGAACTACAAAGCTAGACTCTGTCTTAAAAAATAAATAAAAAGAATACTAATTTTGAAATAGATAATACATGTTATTAAACTCTTATCTGTGAATCTGTATAAACCATGTTTCACATGTTTAGCACCATTCAGGTTAGACATTTTGATTAAATTTAAATACTGAGTCTTCTATAATAATAATTATTTGAAATAATAAGAGAAATAAACCAATTTGAGAAAACACTGTATCCCCATTTAAGTAATAGCTGGGATATAACTCATACAGGTTGAGTATCACCTGAGATTAAACATAAGAAAGAAAACTCCAAATAATTTGATCCTACTCTGATTGGCAACAGAAGAAAGCAATAAGAAACAAGCATGAACAAATTCATTAAAATGTCAGTTTTAGCAATCATCTTATATAGATTGTAAATGATGACTATTTCCTTTATCTTTTTGAACCTTCTCTCTGATCAGTGTTTCTTTTCCGAGTTTGGTGGCTTCCTTTTCAAAATATAGTTAAATCTGATCAGGGTTGGGAAAATTAAAACAATTAAAATATGTAGAGAGTAAAATCCTGAGATAAGGTAGGAGAGAATTTTGTATTTGATTTGTAAATCACAATAGGTAAATTCCAGTGGATATAGAATGTGGAAAAAATATTACAAATTGACCACCTGTTGTATTAAGGTTAAAACTATTCTAGCATCGAGATGAGTTGGACGCCAGTAAACACTGGAAGTATGGAAAGTATTTTGTAGTCCATGTACTATTATGTACAACAGAGTCACCTAATAACTTTTTAATAAAATAACAATAAAAATATGGCATGTTTTTGCATAAAATACCTAAAATGCAAAGACAAAATTATACTCTTTAATCCTAAATACTTCCTTCAGGTATAAATTTTCCATCAAAGCCTAGATTTAACAGAAACCTCAAATTCACAATTGCCTATATGACATAAAATTGTTCATGTGAAAAGGCAGAAAGCAGTGCTGAATATTTAAGTGATCTTTCAGAGACTTATTAGAAAGAGTATTTCAGTGAGAGCAATGTAAAAACATCTGAGAACTCTTGACGAAGTCCAGCTGAGCCATGGCGAAGTGTTTGTTGGGTAGTTTCTTTATCTGATGAAGTGAGTTATCTGCATACTGATCTTTACTTTCACAACTCAACCAAACTGTACATCACAAAATGGCATGGAGCCTCAAATGTTCAAACCTGAAAGTAGTAAATCAGTGAATTCTATGATCCACTGTAAATTATTATTTCTCAGACCTGTTTATATAAAAGTGTACTTTGCATCTCATAAATAATCAGTTTTGAAATGAATTAAACACTCTTCAGAAGATCCTATATTATATAGCAAAAAAACTGAAATATTAAAAATACTTCCTTAAAGGGAATAATAGAAAGCACTAATTACAATATTTAATTATGTCTTTTAATGAGGTCCTAAAACACTGTGTTTTGTATCTATATTTGCAACTCTGTGTAGTATCCTACTCACACATACCAATATATGGTGTCACATATGTGGTATTCTAGTGAAGTTATTTTTATTTGATATATGCTGAATAATTTTTCTTTACCATGGATAATTGTTCCTGTCTGCATATATACTAGGATGGGGAAGGGATTTTATGAGTATACAATATATCATTACTTAGCAGGAACATATCTGTCAACCCAGAAAGCCATAAGATCATAAATTATTGAAATTGAAAATAACACTTGACTTTCTTCCTTTCATCTGAACACAAAGTCCTTGTTGTAACATTCCAGTGAGTTATCCAGTTTCTTTTTGTACCTATCAGCTTGTTTTTAAAGAAAATGCTCTGCCCTTTGAGTCAGAAGTCTGGGATTCTTAGGTGCTGTGTTCCAAATGCCTGCCCTTGACCTTTTCCCTGTTGTGATAAAAGAGTGTGCCAGAGAGATAACTACTAAGATCTTATATAACTTTGATTTTATGAATATTTGACCAGAGAATCCATCCAAACCTTGCACAGCTCTTGTCATTGAAAAAAAATTTTCCTCAAACCTGGTTGAAACTTAGCTCACTGTAATCTGAGCATAATTCTCTGAGGCGTCTGTATTAGTCTTTGGACTCTCGGTTGGAATCTGAATCCTCACACTGCTGAGGAACAAGGTCTAAACACTTTTTAAGGGCTAGGGCTTTCTTATTTATGTGTAACTTAATATTCTTTTGATGAAAGTGAAGTCAATCTTTGGCTCTCTTCTTAAAGAAGCTAAAACAAAGGGGTGATCAAATCGCTCTCTGCTGGATTGCCCAGTCTATTATGTATGATGGAGTAAACTACCATCAGTAGGCATGGAGATCACCTGGAATGTCCAGATGGTTCCTTAGAAGGGAGGTTTTAAAAAGGCTATTGTTAGACATATGGGTCTGGTTAGAATGTTTGACCTTCATGGTCTTTAATCATGTAGAATTCTGTGGCATGCCACTGGATAAATGGGCTGATGGAGTGTTTTGAAGCTGTAGAGTTTCCAGTCTCCTAGCCACCACCAGTGGCCTCACAGCCGCCAAAAATGTGGTTCCAAAAACCTGGAAGGCTTGTTATTGGTCTATGAGAAAGAGGACAGATGGGAGTCAGCCTTCACATCATGTTGTGTGGATGTAAGGATTATTGTAATGAAGCAAGCTGGGGGTTACGGGAAGTGAGATAGTGGAGAAGTTCAACTGCTAAAGGACAAGGGGTACCAAGAGGTCAAGAGAAATACCTGAAGTGTGTTCTTTCTTTTCCAGTTTGTCCAATCATGTTGGGAATGTGGGACACTTTTTAGCTCTCCTGAGAACAGAAGTTGTATAATATTGTGTTATGGAAGCTCCTTCTTGTATACCTGTAGTATGTGTTGATGAAAAGCATGAGGATAAAAAATCTGTAATTGCTCATTTTCAAGGTGCTGAATCACTCGGGGCAGAAGCGCAGCAAGAAGCATTTAAATGAGCCCATTCTGAGATGAAGCACTGACTGAATTGCCCTTTGCCTGTTGAAGTAGATGTCTGAACTTCTCTGGCCTTCAGAGTTCTCACATGTAAAGGCAATAACTTCAAGACTGAAGTGAAAATGAGATAAGTTGTGAAAAGGCATATGCCAGAGACAAAGGAGACACTCAATAAAAGGAAGCTATTATTATTAGGATAATGATCATACTGTGCTGGTGAGGAATGTTGGTTTTTCTTTAGTATCAGAACATGACCTATGTTCTTTTTCTGTATGTTAATAACTCAGCCTTTATGTGGTGATGATTTAGGTCATTTCAGTGTTTATTTGACATGAAGTTTTTGATTCAGATTTTTTTGTTTAGTGTTGATCACCAGCCCTCTCTGTGGTACATCTGAAGATAAGAGTTTGATGGAGACATTTCTTGTTTGCTTTTTAGAGTCTCAGTTCTACCTAAATAATAGCATCTGAACCTTCTCTTGCATGTACTGGGGGTCAGCCTCTTTGTTGTAGCTGAAACTCTGGAAAGAGAGCGATACATGGAGCTGTGTTAAGCCAATTTGGCAGCAGGCTTTTTCAGCCCACTTGGATGTGCACAATATTCCGTCTGAGTTTGGGAAGATCCGTCTGCTGGTTTCTTTTATAGAGAGCTATGAGAAATGAGGCAATGGATTTGCCTTATACAACAGCCTGGGAAAATAGGCCATGGCCTAACAAATAATGAGAGTTATATGACCTCCTTCCAGAGAGTTCCTGGCTAGAGACTAGAGGACAGGTTGAGATGCCTTCTGATAGATTTTGCAGTAATTCTGTTTAAAGTGAAAGGCTCAGAGTGGATAGGGGAGGTGTGGATCTTTGTATAGCATGACATCCTTTTAAGAAGAACCAGTATTATGCAGATTTCAAGGTCACAGGTTAAATCACACATGCCAAAGCATAATAGTAAATCATACAATTCTCATGTCTGTTAGTGATGTGTGGAAAGGTATGGGTTCGATCTAGCTCTGAAGATTGGAAATTAGCCTAAAGTTTTCACTGTCTCAGAATCTAAAGTGGCCATATAATGCCTTCTTTTGCTATGTATATCTATGTAAATAACTTATAGAACCTACCTGTTTCACTTTACTCATCATAGCTTATATTTATTTTCTTTACAAAGGAAGCTTGGGTCGTGAAGCTGTGTCTTGTCCTGTGCTGAGTTTGCCTACACACACACACACACACACACACACACACACACACACACAGCGTTTTAATTGCTCTTCTCAATGACTTCAACTCTATAGGGCTCTTTTTGTCATTTTGGTTTAAAGATTAAAGGATGGGAGAAGTTGAAACATCATCAATCTTGAAGGCAGTTGAAATGATGACTCAGCGTCTGCAGCAGTACTGTTGCTCTGAAAAAGACATGGCCCCTTCACTTCGCCAGCTCCCACAGAGCTTCCGTGTCCTCTGTGGCTCCTCCCTTCCCTTTGTGACCGCCCTGTGGGTTGTGAGTGCTGTGGACCAAATCTCCATCTCTTCATCTCAGAACGATGTTTACGGGGGTCATTCAAAGATGAGAGCAATAACGAGCCCAGCAGCACTGCTTCCTCTTCTGTATTCTGTGACATTCTCCTCTCTGCCTACGGTGTCTGGCAGCTGCACAATGAGGCTCTGCGTATGTCAGGGAGATGGATGGTGCCGCAGTGTCCGCGATCTGCGCTGGCTCTGTGAGCCCCTGCTGACCTCACCTCCGGAGGTGAGCTGTGCCGCTGCATCACAAAGGCAAACCACCCCTTCCCAAGCAAGGCCTCATTTTCCTCTCTACAAAATACCGTAATGGAAATAATGACACGCATGAGATATTGATGGGTAACACGTTGTGCTTTCATCTTCCATAACCCTGTCTTTAGAACTTCATTTTTTTTGTCTCATTGCTCTAATTAGTATTTATTCAGAGCAAAATAGTGAAGTGCATGGTACATATGATCATTTGTATGAGTTTTTTTATTTTTTACATATTTCTGCTTTCCTCAACTAAATGGGATTGAGAACAATAAATCAGACAGGATATTAAGGAGGAGAGTTTATTTATTTATTGGAGAAAGGATCAGTTATTTTTGGAAAAATTCTGCTGTGTCCAAAACTAACTGGTTTTTGTTTCAGCACGGAATCAGCTCTGAATCATGGATGTGCCATGGTGGGGCTTTTGGTAAGGGATTATTAATAAGACTCTTACTGTTGCAAAGTGAGGCAGCTGCATTGGAAGCAAGTGGTACTGGGAAGTGAACCGAAGGAATAGCAACAGTGGCTGACTCTGTGACAGGTAACCTGTGCCGTCACAAGAGGATTCTGCAGTTTAATGCCCTCTTATCATCATCTTGAAGTTCTTAATAATTTATAAGCAAAATACCTGAAAGTTCATTTGGTATTTAGCTTACCAAACCGTTCATATCAAGGTTTACTCTCTGCTCTATAACTAGTAACAGGCTCTATAATGGGACCTTCTTACTCAGTTTTGACGAAAGTACTGAGTACAGTTATTAGCATGGATATCAAGATGCTGATAGGAAAGTATGAGTGAGCATGAACCTCACCCCAGCAGCTATGCAGAGAGTTCTGCTGCATGTGTCTGTGAGCTTTTGTTTAGTGTCTTGTGTCCCTCAGCTAGGGATTCAAAGGGCTCGAAAGGATTGGGGGGGGGGAAGATTTATGAAGATTTATCACAAGCTCCCCTTCCTTTTACATGGAAGATAAAGCTTTAAGGAGGACATTAATGGCTGATACTTGAGAAATTGCCTGAGAAAGCTACAGTGGGCATTGATCCAACTCATGGTTGGAAAATATAGAAGCCAAGAATGGGGTAAACATAGGGAAATGAAAGAAAGATCATCTACTCAGGTGAAACAAGTCCTTATGCATGAGAATTGGCTATAGCCCACCTGTAAGAGAGCCTTGGGGTAGAGTTACTTTTGATATTTGGACGTCTGTGTTGGGCTTCTGAGTGCACAAGGAGATCCCAGGTTTATCTTGTGAGTGGGACCTGAGCCCATACTTTTAGGATCCTGGTGTAGAGATGGATCTACTAGGAATAAGAGCACTGTGAGAGAGTTTAGCCAAAGGGGACACCCAGAGATCTCTAAAGCAAACAAGTGCTCAGTTCAGGGATCCATAACAAACTACCATTGACTGGGTGGCACTTTCTCATAGTTCTGCAGGATTTCCAAGCCCTGATCTAAAACCCAGGTGCTCCAGTGATCAGATTCTTTGCATGATTAGGGAGCACCAGCTCCCTGGTTTGCAGATGGTCATCTTTACACTGTATGCTTGCATGGGTACAGGTCTTCTGCACTCCTTATTTTGTATAGGGCCCTAATCTACTTATGGAAGCTCTGCCTTCATTTCCTCATCTAAATTTAATGACTTCTCAAACAATACCTCTAAATATTGTCCTACCGGGAATTAGGTTTTAACAGAATTTTTGGGCATCCACACAGCCTATGGCAACAACTGTGAGGTCATTTCTTCTTGTCTATCAGACTCTTCCATCAAGAGCTGCCAGCTTTAATGTTTCTCTAGAACCAGAAAGCTTAAGGCCACCCAGAAATTGCCTCTCCTCACTTTACCCAACTCTTACTCTCGAGTGCAGCTGAAGACTGGGAGAGACAGAGAAGATCTGTGCACTCTAATAAATCCCAAGCTGAAATAACTGCCAGGTGCTGGAGGGGTTAAGGAGTACGTTCAATCAGATATGGAGTTTTTACTGGTATATCAGAGTGAACAGTCTGATGACTGAACTGAGCATGTGTTTTCAATTTAAATTAACACTTGGATCTCTTTATATCTGATAATGGAAGGAAAGGCAGAGAAGCTGCTTGAGTGTTCCCTCCAGGGACAGGATGTTATATCTCTCTCCCTATCCCATTAAACTTTATTCAGTGATCACAATGCATACACATCATGCTTTTTGATATATTGGTCATATCTTTGTTACTTATCCAATGTCCCTAATGAATTGCAGAAAATAAAATCTAAATTTTTTGGAAATGAGAATAATCAGCATCAGAGAAGTTAAGCGAGTTTAGTAAATTAATGAGATATAATTTAAAGC
>PVIC010050204.1:0-12904 GCA_004025085.1 Thryonomys swinderianus
TCTTTACTTTTATGTAATCATATTGTTAGCTTCGAACAATGGTATAAGATGGTGTAAGACTTCCCCTTTCTCTGTCTTCTCAGCAGCATCTTACTTCTTTTTCCTTCCTAATAATAGGCTGTCCAAATGAGGTGGTTGAAAGTATTGATTTCTTAAAACCTGGAGTTTTCCTACACTACGATTTCATCTTACTCCACAAAGAATGGCTGCCATCTCAACAAATGCTGGCGAAGCTGTAGAGGAAAAGGAACCCTTCTCCACTTTTGGTGAAAATGTAGACTGGTACAACCTCTATGGAAGTCAGTGTGGAGATTCCTAAAAAAGCTAGGATTAGAGGTCCCATTTGAAGCTGCTATTGCCGTGCTAGGAATATACACAAAAGAATTAAAAGAATCTGGCCAGAGGGTGGAGACTCACACCCACCAACAATAAATACCACATACCACAGTGCCAGGCGTGGGCGTGGTGGCTCACACCTGTAATCCCAGCACTCGGGAGGCAGAGACAGGAGGATTGCTGAGCTCAGAGCTTGCTTAGGCTACATAGTGAGCTCAGAGTCAGCCTGAACTACAAAGCGAGACCCTGTCTCAAAAAAAAAAAAAAAAAAAAAGAATTAAAAGAATCATATCACAGTGATATATGGGCACCCATGTTCATAGCAGTTCAGTTTGTGATAGGTAAATTCTTGGAAACAACCCAAAAGTCCATCAGCTGGAGACTAGATAAAGAAGATATGGGGTTTAAAAAAAATAAAATGGAGTATCACTCTGCCTTAAACAATGCCAAGTTTAAGTCATTTATACTCAAGTGGACATACCTTCAGGACATACACATAAGTGAAATAAATAGGTCACAGATGTGTAAATATTGTATCTGTTCTCTGGTATGAGAAACTGAAGATATTAATGAGTTCTAGAATGTATGATGTATATTACGAAATAGAAACTATACAAAGGGAAATTTGGTGGAGGGGTGAGTAATGAGGGGTAAAGAAAAAAATGTGATGGTAAATAAAAAAAGGAAATAAAGCTTATGCATTTAGGGGGCAGGGAATTGTGGGTTGGTAGGGGAATAGGAAAAATGAGAACTAAATCATGTCATAAACTGGTACAAATTCCCAATATTGAGTGTGTATATATGATGTTGTGTATATACAATGTGCCAATAAAGATAAAAATAAGCTAAAAAAAAAAGAGTTTTCTCATCTTCTTGAGACTTCACAGGATTTACCAGTTTTCACAGGACTGCACATGGAGATTAAATTAGGGGGCACAGAAAATGCCTGTAGTTAGTGTCAGACTAAATGCTTCAGAAGTACAGGAGTAATTTTTGTTCAGAAAAATTAAAAGATGTTTGAAGAATGAAACTTTCAGAAACTTAGGGCTATCGAATAATATATAGTTCTGCACAGGAAATTTAAAATCAATATTAATTTGTTTTATTGGAGTACAAACATATTCTTACTAAACCTGGTCTCATACTGCATATGGCATATTAGTTTTTAGTTACTATAATAAAATCCTGGATGCAGATTATTTTATAAGACAGAAAGGGTTGATTTAGCTTAGAGTTTCAGAGATTCCAGGGTATAGAGATGGCTTTGGGTTCTAGTGAGTGATCTTTCTCTCCTGACTGTCACATCATGTCAGAGGCGCAGATATGTGGAAGAGGTTATATGACCGAAGTTAGAATGAGAGACAAGTATCCCATGATTCCTCCCAATGGCATGCTTCCTCCATGATACAAGGATCTCCCAACAAGGCTTAGCTTCCAAAGTTTCTACTGCCTCCTAAAGCACCACCCTGGGGACAAAGCCCTTAATCATAATGGTCCCTCTGGAGACAAACCTTACCCAAAGCATAGATAGCATGGGATAAAATCATCTAATAGGCACTAGGAACTACTCCACACATTAACACATGTAATCATTGATGTAGATACTACTATTACTCTCTGTTACAAATGAAAACCTATGAGGCATAGGTAAGTACTCAAGTTTACATAACAAGTGACTGACAGAGTCAGGGCATGAATCCAAGAAATATGACAAAATCTCTCTATATTTTGAAACCATTGTCTACATGCTATTATGTGGAAAATGTTTACAGTATCAAACATCATTTTAATTTTCTTTGTAAATTCACTGAGGGATGGGCAGTATCTACAGACCCGAGTTTGGTAAGTATATGTCACAAGGAACCTTGGAAAATTGTTAGAAGTTAAAAGCTTAAATTAGTGACTGTAAAAATATAGAGAGGTTATTAACAATTTAGTATGTGTAGGTCACAAGGAAATATTAATTCCTCTGTGGAGACCAGGTGCTCATTATGATAAAGAGCTGGTAACCATGGAGACCAACAGTGTGAAATTTATAAAATTAAAAACACACTAGATAGAAAATGGAAATTGCATAAGAAAATGAATAATGTCCCAACTGGTCATAGCTTGATTTTCTTAAATTTAAGACTTATGAGATTTGTTGGCCATTTTCTGAGTAAAATTGCTCATTTTAGAGAAACTGAATTTTCACTTTGAACATCTCATCTTGTTCACTTGATAATGCCTTTGGTGTAGAGCTGACTTGGACATGATGGAATGTATGCACAGATTTAGCTTTTATAGGTAAGCAATGTACATGAAGTGGTGATTTTTAAATTGATCTTGGAAACTTCAGTGAATACCTGTATCTTTTATGCAAATATTTATTGTAAATTTACAGTTAGAATGATTTATAAATTTAATACTTTTGCTAAATCGTGTAGATAATTCAGGCAGAGAACTTTATGGTATAAACATCAGTTTCTGTGTTATGGAGTGAGTTGTTGTTTTTTTTTTTTGAGACAGGGTCTCGCTTTGTAGTTTAGGCTGGCCCTGAGCTTACTATGTAGCCCAGGCAAGCCTTGAACTCAGCAATCTTCCTGCCTCTGTCTCCAGAGTATTGGACTTATAGGCGTGAGCCACCATACTTGGCATTGTTGTATGTGGTTACCGGGGATCGTACTCAGGACCTTGTGCTTGCTAGGCAGGCACCAGAACCACTGAGCTAAATCTCTGGCCTGAGAGCTTATTTTAAAATACACAACATTAATAAAAAGTTCTCCAGGTTGGGCCGGAGGGTTAGCTCAGTGGTTCCGGTGCCTGCCTTGCAAGCGCAAGGTCCTGAGTTCGATCCCCGGTAACCACATATAATGCTGGGCATGGAGACACGCCCACCAACAATCAACACCGCATATCACAATGCTGGGCGTGGTGGCTCACGCCAGTAATCCCAGCACTCAGGAGGCAGAGACGGGAGGATTGCTGAGTTTGCAGCGGCATGCCTGGGCACCATAGTGAGCTCAGGGCCAGCCTGAACTACAAAGCGAGATCAGTTCTCCAGGTAGTTCTTAGGTTCATGTATAACTTTTGTCATTTTTGAGGAATCACTTATTGCCAGATTATCTGAAAATAGGAGCTCCAGGGGCAATGGAATGATGTTATTTAGCTTGATTAACTACACATGAATAAGATCCAATTTGACTTACATATAATGTCTTGAAGGACTCCTTTTCAGTTATTGGTAAAATGAGAAATGCAGAGTTTTCATGATATTTGTATAAATATCAATAGAATTTTCATATTTCTTATAGCCTTATATTACTGTCTTCAAAACAATTTTTTAAATATGTGAAACCATCCTAATCTTTGCCATCATTAGATATGTAGAAATATCCAATTTTAAAGAGAATACCAAACTATAGCATTGAAGAATATTCTAAATAATAAAATGGACAGTACTCTAAAAAGTAATGATAGAGTTATGAATTGCATATAGTTATGTCTTGTAATGAGTTTTCGACAAAGATTAGAAAAAAACATTAAATGCAATACAGTTGAGGTTATCAAAGAAGGGTTATCTTGTGGTTTCCCAGGGTTTGTCTTTCTGGTGACAGTATTAACTAAGGGTTGAATTTATAAATCCCTGCAGCTATCTTTCCTAAACATTTCTCCTCTCAGCAGGTATTTGGAAGGAGCTAGAAAACCCGGAGTGCTGGTGTAAATTGCTGGCAGAGGGCACGTCCATATGCTTTGGAGGTGAGACCAGCAAGTAGCACTTAGTTATCCCATTATGGAAATAGAGTAGGTCTAATAAGTGTTTTTTATCACAAGTATACCTAGGAAAAATGAGAGCTTGAACCCAGTCCTACTTCCTTTTGTGAATTCACACTGGTTCCCCATAGTGTTCATAGTACCACCCACATAGCAGCATTCCATAAATACTTCTTGAATACATTAAAGACTAAAAATTTAAGGTCTTGATAACATAGAGGTCATTTTGGATCATTAGGTGTGACATAACTCCAAAACAGTGAGTGTGATCTTTGAATATAGAAAAAGAACGTAATAATGCTCTTTTCAGTTTGTTTTTCAGTTTGTGCCCATATGTGTGGGGTTCTTTTATGGGTTCTCTGTTTTAAGAAAAATGTTAAAAACCTAGATATTAACTACTTTTGTGAAGAGACTAGATCTCTTGGTAGAAGATATAGTCAGTAAAATCTTGGATATGAGTTAGAACATTCATTGAAAATATCTGATTTTGGGTGCCTCCATTTACTATTTCATTTATACCACTAGGTCCTCTTAATTCATTGAAAGGGAACTTTTGTGCTATTATTTATGTTTCTTTACTGTAAGAGTCTTTTTTGGGTATCCCTTGTACTCTCATATTTTGGTCATTCCTTTCAGACTATGGTACACGGTGTGTTAACTAATGTCATTTAACTTGTTATGAGATTTTGCTTTATCTTTTCATAGAAGTAAGGCTTTAACAACATTTTTTACCAATATCTATTTGTATTACACTGAATTAAGAATTTTAAAAAAGAAGAGACCCTGAAGAAAAGGAATCAGACTTGTTGTAGATTACTTTTACCAACTGATGAAAGTGAAAGGCGTGTTTTAGCTCGTTATAAAGGGAAATTTTGTCATGTTCTAAGAAGGAATTTGCTGCCTTGGTGAACAGTGAACTCATATGGGAAAGTTGGTGTAATGAACATGCTAGTGGAATGTTACAGAAAAAATTCAGACTTAAAAGACGATTGAATTAGATGTTCTGGAAGATTCCTTGGGGGTCTGATGTTCTCTGAGCCTCTTGGCTCCTTGTTCCCATCCCAAAGCCCCAGGCTAATTGATACTCATCGCAAGGCTTCATTCAGGACGTCTGAGACACTGCTCTTTACCTTTCCAAAGCTTTGTTCTTAGACTTTCAAGGCGGATCTCTTCCTATGTTTCAAAGTAGAAGAATAGCCAGGTGTGGTGGCTCACGCCTGTCATCCCAGCACTCGGGAGGCAGAGACCGGAGGATTGCTGAGTTCGAGGCTTGCCTGGGCTATGTAGCGAGCTCAGGGCCAGCCTGAACTACAAAGCAAGACCCTATCTCAAAAAAAAAAAAAAAAAGTAGGAGAATAAATGAAACTGTTTTCTATTTCTGAAAAGAACACATTTAGTATTTCAAAATATTTACATGGGTGCTTATCTTGTGATATAATACATACAATATGTTTTTCTTTGTAACTAATGCTATTTAATAAAATATCTTGTAAGTTAAAGTGAGAAGAAATAAATAGATTCTGTGTATTTTGTTTAGATCAGCAAAAATGTAATCTGAGGATCAAGAAATAAATTTAATCAGGCTTTTGAAGGTGATGTGTCTTTTAAAAAGGACTTTTTTTTAATGGAATGCCTACAAAATACTTTCTACCATTAGTAAAAGTGACCTTAACAGGCTTGGGAATTAAGTCATTTTACTGTACATTTCTGGATAATTAAATTTTAGGATAAAGGAGATTTTCATATTTCTATTATCTGGGAAATGAGCTATTTTGATTTAATTTTGGGATGGTAAATCCCTTAAACATTGTATATAAAAGGATATTTAAGTTTTGAGTACATGGGTACCAAAATATATGTGGTATAAAATCTAAAACATACTGACAAAAATTATTACATTATTATTTGCTTTGCTACTGAGGGAAGTAAAACCTGACATTAGACATAGTGAAAGGGTAAACGTGACCAATGTTGAATTTTATGAGATGTTTTTCACTTAGAGAGGAAGCATCGTATTGTCAGTAGACAGAAAAGATTGTCATGATGACTAATATCACAAAAGAATGAACAATATCCAGGTAGGATTCTAGGGAGACCTTCGCTATGGCTGGCGTGAATCACAAAGTGGTTTAACATGGTGAGTTCAGATCCAGCTGGAGTTCTAGGTTTGCATACTTTGAGGGCTAACTTCCAATTCAATGCTAGAGTTTGTGTGCTCAAGCAAAACATAACAAATGGGTCCCCTTGCTATTTGCATTTGCTCCCTTTTCCAAGAAGAGTAGGATCAGTTATAGCAAACCACTATCAATTTAGTGATTTATTTTAACTTGGCCAAGTTTCACTTACAGGAAACAAGATTCATGTCATGGGCAAATCCCTCTCTCTCTCTCTCTCTCTCTCTCTCTCTCTCTCTCTCTCTCTCTCTCTCTCTCTCTCTCCTCTCGTTTCTGGATGGAAACATCTAACTTTAATAGTTAAATTTTCTTAAATTATAATGTTTTTCCTGCTGTGCCTTGATTTATTTACAACTTTATTGATTTATATTACACTTGGGTCTTCTCTGTGGCTTCTTCAAAAAAGAAAAGCTTTCCTCAGCAGTGAGACAAATGAGTCCCCAGGTGGGACTCCGACCTAACTTCTACTTTTCTAAATGATGCGGTCAAAACAAGGCCAGCAATGATGACGACGACAACGACGAGCGACGCCCACCCATTCCACACCTAGGGTCTGTTGATGGGACAAAGAATCCCTTGGTGCCATGGTAACCTTTCGTTAATTTCAAAAGGAGATCTGCAGAGATGGAGCACTGGAAAATAGATGCTACTGTGCTTGTCCATTTTGATCAGAGAAGCTCCTTCTATATCTCTGAAAGCGAGACTAACTGCATTTTCTATACCTGTGAGTCATGGCAATCTGTTATGGATAAATTATTTTTGTTCTTTTGTTTTGGGACTTTTAAAATCCTAATTTCACCTAATGACTCTGCTTATGCTTGGGTGATGATAAAATTATCTAATCATTTTTGTCAAGCACTTAAAATGATTCAGGATAAATCGTGCTAATTCCTAAGTTTTTTCCTCAGTTAAATGGCTCTGGGATGAGGTACTGATGGTTTATTTTCTAGATACTGTCCCTGTGTCAATGGCCAAGTTTACAGTTTTTTATGGAAGACTAAGACTGACACTAAGATCACTACTGACTAAGGCAGCAGACTACGGCAGGCAGCAAACTACGATGTTTGCTTTAGGCAGTTATTCAGCTGGATTTTAGATGAAGATACCTGAAAACAAATTCCTGAAATAAAAAGTTTCATGTGAAACGTTTTTGAAAGAACTCTCAGTAAATGTTCTTACAAAAAAATAAAGGGAGGAGGTTTGGGCAGAGGGAGAAGCAGTCTAATCACGCAACGGATGCCTTAGAGGAACTGGAGGGAGGTTCCCAACGGGGATGGCCCATTACAGGTGTTCTAAACTGAAGTAAGGGATTCTCTTCTTCTCCGTGAGTTGGGCATTGATGGGGACTCTCCACTAGGAAGGGACTTTACCAAAAGTGAGGTAATTAGTGTGAGCTAGTATCCAAAAGCATTCCCGGAAGTTGAGGGAAGAAAGGTGTAACCCTGAGGAAAGAGCCTGGGTGATCATCAAGTACCCACCACACTTGCAAAGGTCACACGGTATTCTGCAGTAATCATATAAGGAATAGAACAGTGTGGACTTATGGTCTTCTGATATTGGAAAAATAAATTCGAACTGTGTTCATTGTCCCTGCTATCTCTGGAACTCCAGGGTATGCAGAAAATACTCACCTATTAGCCCTTCCTTCATGTCCTACTGGAGATCATGTTTGAAAGCTGAGACTTAGATTCCTCATTAAGGAGATTCTTCGAAAATGAATGGCTTTGTGTTGATGCAAGCTGGCTTGTCACAGAATTCAGTGTTAATATTATGAACTTCTGTGTCCAGAGTTACCATAAATGGGTTCTAAAACAATTTTTCTCATATAATTGCTTTTGTCTTAATCATTAAGAATATAGTAGTTTTTCATTTAGTTTGATTTATTTTGCTTATCCCAACCTCTTAGATGTAGATTACATTAAGCCTGTTAAAGCCATGGGATGCTCTACTTGCTGATACACAGTTGCTAATCACTGTGATAAGTAAGCCGGTGATTGGCTTTCAGGTCACTGGAACTTTAGAACAACTGAGATTGTTTTCTTAAAAAACTAATTTATTTTTTATTTTAATTGAGTTCTTTACTGCTATATTTTATATATGCTCACAATCACACTCAACATTGGGGAATTTGTACCAGTATATGACCCAAGTTAATTCTCACTTTTACCCATATCCCTACCCACCCTACAACCCCCCACCCCCTATATACATGTGCTTTCTTTTTCTTTCTAAATCATATTTATTCTTTCCCCTTATTACTTTCCCCTTGAATATTTCACAAAATCTATCATACAAGCTTAATTTTTATATTAGCAAAAATAGAGATATCTGCTAGAAAATTCATGTCCAGGACTTTTGGGAAAATAGAAAGCCATTTTTGATTTATAGGAGTGGACTTTGTTGAACAGGACCTTGCGAAGCCTTGTGAGTGTGCAGCTGAAATGGCAGGGTCAAAGACTTACACAGGCCCACTGAAACCGGCGTTTTAGTATCTTGGGTCTCTCTATCCCCCAGTGCAATAGCCAGACCAGTCACGAAACAGCAACATGGATTTGATAATTTTTTCCTCAAGTATTTCTGAGGCAGCCAAAGGTAACTACAGTGATGATCATCACTTCCTGTGAGAGGATCAAAGCAGGAAGGGTGGACATCATCATGAAGGTGTGGATGTCTGATATGAAACCAATAAATTGAGTAAGAATCAGAGTGAAGGCAGGAATATAGCAAGGAGAGTGTTCTGGTAAGAGGAGGAAATGAGTGCAAAGGCCTTAGACAACCTTCACAGCTTGTGATTGTTAAAACACAGGCTATTTTTGTGAGAATAGGAGAAGGGAGGCTGAGAGGTAAGCAGTGGTCTAATTACAAAGACATCACATGGAGGTCTCTATGATCTTTTTTTGTCTAAGAATCTCATGAGCATTGAAATGTTTCAGCAAAAGAAGCTGTGATCGGATTTACTTTTGGACACAATGTGAACAGCAGCTGAAAGGGTCACCAGGGGGAAATGACAGACCAGGGAGGACAAGGAGAGCTTGTGCAGGGCACAGATTAAGGTGAAGTTAGTGCTCATGGCACGAAGTGTACAGTTTTGAGAAAACTTCAGCAAGAACATGAGATCAGTAGCAAGTCTTGAGTCATTGGATGTGAGGTAGTGAGAAGTCAAGCGGTCCTGACACTTTGAAATAGGCACCCAGCTTGGTCAGAGATGGGAATAATTTGTACGCCCTTAAGGATGGGTGATGTGGACAGTGAAGAGTTTTGCCATGTGTGACAGTCTGCTGGCATCGGAATGTGGGATGAGATAGGGACTGAAGTCCACACGACTGTTTAACTTACCAGCATATTTTTTAAAAAATTCACTGTTGGGCCAAGAACAAACAAGCTGGAAAGATGACAAAAAAAGAGAGAGTAAGGAAAGGAAAAGGAGGAAAGGAAAATTGATTAGAATTGAAAAGAAAAGAGCTATTTAAAAATCATTTAGAGGTATTTTTAACACTAAATAAATAAACGCAGGCAGTATTGTTATTCTTACTAGGAGCAATCGACTTGAAATGTAGAAACAGAGTTCCTGTCATGCTTTGAGTACTTGCAAGAGTCGTCCTGACTTCTAGTCTTTTTGAATCCTATTTCTAATGTAAACACCTCCCTTTGATGGGAAAACCATAGAGAGAACACTTGACTCATGGAATATACAGGTGCATATGTGGAATACGTGGAAGGAGTATTGCCCGCTTGGATGGATAGCCACGAAAAGGCAATTTCCTGGCTAATCGAGGTTATTAGTAACAAGAAGAGATTATATAGAGTGTAAAATAATAGTGCTTTAGGAAATCACCAGAATAAGAAAATTTCTAATGCCATAGAAATAACACCACTACTGAAATTAAACCAAATGGAATTTGTCACCAGGAAATGTTTCTTTCTTGCATAAGGAGAAGGTAATATTTTTCGCTTGTGACATTTATTGGGCCCATTCAATTACCTTCAAATTTCTTCCCATTAATGTGTACTTTTTCAGGTCTGAAACTGATAATTAAATGTTTTATTTGCACTGGCTTTAATTGAAATATATATACCATATGCTAAAAAGAAATATTTATGATATGTGTGTTGTTTTCATATATGACTGCTGTAGAAATAGTCATTTTTCTATTTTATCAAATTCTATCGCCTCATTCCATCCTGAGTGTTGCGCAGATACAAGTACCAGTCTTACATTCACAGAGTTTCAGGGTGTGTCAGTGTTCCTAGTTGAAAAGTTAGATACTTTATTTTTCCTGGGAAATTTGGAGACATGAATCGGATAAATCAATACATTATGCAATATGTGTAAGAAAGTGGGATTCACCTCAATCCTCTGATTTCTGATATTATAATTCCAGTTTACTTTATTGCAAGTATTGAGTATGTGGAAGCTTCTGCCCCCACATATGTTCACAATGTATGTTTTGAAACCTTGATAATTTTTTTTTTCTTTGAGACAGGGTCTCACTTTGTAGTTCAGGCTGGCCCTGAGCTCACTACATAGCCCAGGCAAGACTCGAACTCAGCAATCCTTCTGTCTCTGCCTCCCAAGTGTTGGGATTACAGGCATGAGCCACCACACCCAGCATGGCACTGTGGTATGTGATATTGATTGCTGGTGGGTGTGAGTCACCATGCCCAGCACTGTATGTAGTTACTGGGGATGCAACTCAGGATTTAGTGCTTGCAAGGCAGGCGCCGGAACCACTGAGCTAAATCTCTGGCCCAACCTTGATAATTCTTGATGAGGAGAGTGGATGGGGGAGGATGGTAGTGAGCAAGTTTTTATTCCCAGTTCCAAGTTAAGTTATGATATAGCAGGAGAAAAGAATAGATAATCTAGAGCATAAAATACTATGCTTTATTTTGATAGACACAGTCTTTCCTATAACTTGCCATAATTACCTTATATAATGCTGATCATGTTCTACAGTCTGTTTATTGTATTCTAAACATTTGTACAAGTTTCATTAAGATGATTGGATGAATATAATAATAATCATTCTGCCCACTTTCATGATTAATAGGCTAAAATGATTTTATTAGACATTTTCAACTGCATAGTCTTACTTGCCTTAAGAAAAATATCCTTAGATTCTCTATAAAGACCATTGAGATTATTCAAGATCAAAGAACTGGGTTTGAAGTTTGTCTTGCTGTTTTGAAGAAAATACATTTAATACTTCAACTGTCTTGTACTTTTCTGATCAATTCTGGTAACTGGTTTTGCCTTTTACTTATTTTATTGTTGGGAACAACAGTAGAAACCTTAATTTAGAAGTGAATAAATAGCCATTTACAGGAAGACTTATGAGAAATTGGAATTATTTACATAGATGGTATATATTAAACTGATTGAACCAAGGCTTTTTAAAAAAAGTGATACTATATTCATAAATAATACTGCCCTTTGGCACTGGGCATTAAATGTAGGAAGAAAACCACGTCTTTATAAACAAATTCATCAAATAAGAATCTTTTTCTCACAGAGATCAAAAGTTGTGAGTGACGCAGCCGGGCTTGTGAACGTTATTATCAAGTAACTTAAAATCCTTTAGCAAAGCAGTAGGAGTTGCCTAATGCACAGATCCCTAACTGAACCTTCAGATGACTTTCGACAATTATAGGAAATGCTGGTGCCTAGGACAAAACTAAAGGACACACATGCATCCCCTGGCTGCTGAGAACAACTCTATAGCCCAAGGCAGGGTTAGACAAAGGGATAGTACAACTCCGCAGTGCTGTCAGGTCTCAACCTGTCTGTAATTTTATTGTAGATCACAATGGTGTCTCGTACCTCTACCCTTCATGACCAATTTCCCTCTTTTTTGCTCAGTGCTTGCACAGAGGAACCAGCAGCTACCAGCTCCAGCGCTACTTTGGACACTTTCAGGTGCCCTCTCGCTTCCTCTGCATAACTCATCAAAACGAGTTGTCCTCTGAATTTCCTGCCACTCTATGCCAAAGAAGTGTTCAGTGTAGGTAATTCAGGATGCTTGGGAAAGTAGCTGCTTATTTCTTCCCGTTTGATTAGGCTCAGCTCCTCCTCGGAAGCTGCTCTGATTTGTCCTGGTTGAGGATAACCGCCCCTGCACCTTGGTATTTGGGTCCCCGTCTCCCTCGAAGTCACGTGACCTTTGCTGTGCGCATCCTCGTTCTTCTCCCGGACTCTAGACTGTCCTGCAGATCCTTCCAGGACAGACATTGTGTCTTGGTCCTTTTCGTGCTTTCCAGCTGGCCCTGTGCCTAGTCACTCCTGAAATGACAAATACACATATTTATATTTTCTCTTTTCTGAACAGATTTAAAACAAGAAAGTTTGATGGAAAGGTAAATACATCCAATTTATGACCAAGTTCTTCCAGACGTCACTCGGGCGTGTCTGTTTCCAGGCTCCCCTTCATCCGCACCGCCCGGAGTTGGGCTGCGCACACCTTCTCCCTGCGGGCTGGGTTAGGGAACCGCTCTCCATGGGCTGCCCACGCCGTCCAGCGCTGACCGCCCGGGGCGTCTCCCTCCACACGCAGGGGGATGAGCGTTTGTCAGTGCGCACACTGAAGATGTTCTGTAGTTTACAGAATCATTTCTAAGATATTCAGCAGTGGGCAGGACTTCCA
>PVIC010050205.1:0-12757 GCA_004025085.1 Thryonomys swinderianus
GGGATCAAACTCAGGTCCTTACGCTTGCGAGGCAGGCGCCGGAACCACTGAGCTAACCCTCCGGCCCAATAGGAGATAATTTTATGCTTTGGTTTCCAAAGTCCTGAAGCAAAAATACTATATTTAATATGAAATTTTTATAATGCTAGACAGTTTATAATGCTTGAAAGTTTATTTCCGTGTGATGTATGTGTGCATTGATTGACGGCAGAAATGCCAGACAGGGAAGCTTGGCACTGTGATAGAAATGGAGTCAGGCTGACCGCGTGACACGTCTCGAAATAGAGAGCATGTGTCTCTCCCCAGAACGATGTCAGTGATAAGCAGTCGGCTGTGAAGATGAAGATGTTTGGGAAACTCACCCGAGATGCATTCGAGTGGCACCCTGACAAACTGCTGTGTAAGAGGTTCAATGTCCCCGACCCCTATCCAGGGTGAGTCCCATAACCCTGTTCTGGCCTTTACAGAGCTAACATTCAAGCTAACTTTCCCCTCATGGGGAAAAATTATACATTTCCTTTTCTTAAGTGAACTTAGTTATAAATCTTCAGAGTTGCAAATTTTGCAGATTAATTTCCTTTAATTCATTGTAAAAAAAACAAAGCACTAAATATCCAGCCAGGTGTGGTGCATACCCATAATCCCAGCACCCTGGGAGGCTGAGGCAGGATGGTCATAAATTCAAGCCCAGGCTGGCCAAGCTAAGGACTTCGCAAGACTCTGTTTTAAAATTTAAAAAAAAAAAAAAAAAATTGTGGTTCATGTTTGGTTTTTGTTTTGTTTTTTTGAAGGAGGGTCTCATTATATAGTTCACGGTATCCTTGAATTTCTAGAGATTTTGCTGCCATAGGCTCCTAAGTGCCAGGTTTATAAATTTGTGTCACCACACAAATTAAAATAAATTTTTAAAATTTATTAATTTTCAAAATTAAAATAATTTCTTTTGCTGGCCATGGTGGTTCATGCCTGTAATCCCAGTACTTAGGAGGCAGAGGCAGGAGGATTGCTGAGTTACATAGTGAGCTCAGGGCCAGCCTGAACTACAAAGTGAGACCCTGTCTCAAAAAATAATAATAATAATAATTTATCAATTCTAGTTCAGTATAATAAGAAAAAGCTTATGGGTTCTAAACTCAGCCAAATCAATTCATGAATTGCTTTAAAAAGTATGAACACCTAAGATTGACTCTTTAGTTAAAGTGGGAGAGCTGGGGAAAAATGTGAGACCAGCAACTTTATAGAAAGTGGATTTTATTCTAGCATTTGTTATTAAATTTTATCTTTTTTTCTTTTCAATTCCTAGTTCCACTTTAGTTGGCTTACCAAGAGTGAAGCGTGACAAATATTCCGTTTTCAATTTTCTGACCCTTCCAGAGACCAAGCCCACAACGCAAGCCTCAAGTGAAAAAGTCCCACAGTCCCGCAGCTCAGACAGTGAGTGAGGCTCCTGGGGTCTCTGTGCCGAGAAGCCCCTGAACTTCTCCCCTGCTGGGAGACAGAACAGGAGGATCTGGCCTGAAGGGTACACGTGGTACAGACTGTCCCTCCATTAGACCTTGCTCTCATCCCTGCATCAGCTCACACTGTGCTGGTCCCGGCCTGGGGTCCCTGGGGCTCTGTCCCTGCCCTGCCACGTCCCTAGTGCCTTGCACAGTACCTAGGGCATCATGGCTGCCCTGAGGCTCCAGGCAGATGACAGATCAGCAGTGAGGAATTCCCTTTTGCTTGCCATTTCCAAGGTAGTAATGTCC
The DNA here is from genome assembly GCA_004025085.1 of Thryonomys swinderianus. Lineage (NCBI taxonomy): Eukaryota > Metazoa > Chordata > Mammalia > Rodentia > Thryonomyidae > Thryonomys > Thryonomys swinderianus. Next base: position 1,752 of record PVIC010050205.1, read on the forward strand.
ATGTCCTACTTTTCAGAGTCAAGGAAACCATCCAGATGGGATACATCTCAACATGAAAAGAAAGAAGATTCCATTAGTGAATTTTTAAGTTTGGCGAGATCGAAAGTCGGTCCCCCTAAGCAAGAGTCCAGTCCCTCAGTAAACCAAGGGGAACAACGTGCCTCAGAATCACCCTCTGAGAAGGTATTTGGGGCTGTGTGTCCAGGCTGTCTGTGGCCTTGGCCTTTCTCGGTGCTGATCCTTTCTCCACATTATCTAATGGCAGGAATCAGCAAGCTTTCTTGGTGAAGAGCAAGGTAGCAAACATGTTAGGCTTTGTGGGCCATACAATGTCTGGCAACTATTCATCTCTGCTGTGGAGTTTGAGGAAGCCATAGACAACTACATAAGTGACCTGAGGATAGCTGTGTTCAAATAAAACTTTATTTACAGAAATAAGTGATAGGCTGGATTTGGTCCATGGTCAATTTGGCTGATGCCTCCTCTGCAATCCAGGAGATCGACTGTAGCTTTAATCATGTGAGGAGAAGCTGGGTGTGATGGCTCCACACTCTGAGAGGCTGAGGCAGGAGGTTCGCAAGTTTGAGCCTAACTGGGCAACTTGGTATTTAAACTAAGATCCTATCTCAAATTTAAAATAAGATCAGAGATGTACTCAGTGAGGAGACCCTGAGTCAGTCCCTAGTACTGGGAAACAATATGTTAGGAGGGATTATAAACTTCACTATCTAGTAGGTCTTTCACCTCCATTAACCACTGAAACAAGATTCAATATATTAAAATATTGGAAAATATAATTTTCCAAACCATAAGCATTCTTTTTTGTAGAAAAAAATACAGAAAATATCCATTGGTTTTCTTTTTCGCTTTTTTTGAGACAGGGTCTCACTTTGTAGTTCAGGCTGGCCCTGAGCTCACTATGGTGCCTAGCCAAGCTGCCGCGAACTCAGCAATCTTCCTGTCTCTGCCTCCCGAGTGCTGGGATGACAGATGTGAGTCACCACTTCCAGCATTCCATTGGTATTTTTAAAACTACTACTTTGAGTTAAAAACTGAACTTAATTGGTTTTAATATTTAATGAACACCTACATATATTTTTTGTTTTTAAAACAATTGATATACATAAAGTGACTTTTTTTGTTGTTGTTGTGGTTACCGGGATTGAATTTGGGCCCTTGTGCTTCACAGTAGGCATGGTACCACTTAGGCTAAATCCCCGGCCGAAGTGCCTTTTTTTATTTTTTTTGAGACAGGTTCTCGCTTTGTAGTTCAGGCTGGCCCTGAGCTCACTATGGTGCCCAAGCAAGCTGCCGCGAACTCAGCAATCCTCCTGTCTCTGCCTCCCGAGTGCTGGGATTACAGGCGTGAGCCACCACGTCCGGCATTGTGGTATGCGGTGTTGATTGTTGGTGGGCATGTCTCCACACCCAGCATTATATATGGTTACCGGGGATCGAACTCGGGTCTTTGCGCTTGCGAGGCAGGCGCCGGAACCACTGAGCTAACCCTCCGGCCCACGACTTTTGTTTTTGAATGTACAGCTTGGTGAGTTTTTTGGGTTTTGGATTTAGGGTTTTTGGGGGCTTTGTTGGAATTGAACTTGGGGCCTCACACTTGCCATCGGGCACAGTAAGGCTGAACTATATCCCCAGACCTTTTTATTTTTTTGGTTTCTTGAGACAAGAGCCTCTATGTAATGTAGTTCAGAATGGCCTTGAACTCGCTATTTCCCAGGTTGGCCTTGAACTCGCAGCGATCCTCCTTCCTCAGAGCTCAGTGAGTTCTAACATACACAGATTGGTGTGACCACAGCGGTAGTCGTGTCCGCCTACAGATGCACTGTCGCCAGGAACCGCTTTCCCACTGTCCGTGTGGTCACGATCTCCCCACACCGAGCCAACCCTCTGCTGTGTGTTCTCTGTCCCTGGTTTTACACCTTCCAGAATAAACACATAGAGAATCCGGCAGGGCACATCCATTACCTTTCCAGGCTGACATTCTCACCCCTCCCACCTAGGGGGTTAATTACTGCTGCGTGTCTGTGCTCCATCGTGGTGTACTGCAGGGGAGGCCTTCACCCCAGGCGTGTACCACAGTTTATTTTTTGCAGCCCTGGGGATTGAAACCAGGGGGTTGTACATGGCACAAAAGCACTCTGCTGCTGAGGTACACCCCCAGGTCACCATTTACTTGGTTGTTTACCCTTTAAGGACATGTGGGTCGTTTCCTGCTTTTGGTTATCATGACAAGAACTAGGAACATTCACATACGGATTTTTGTGTGAGCATAAGTTCTCATTTCTCTGTGATAGCTAGCCAGTGAGATCGCTGGGTCACATGTACATACATATTTACCCTTATAAGGAACTGCAAACTGGCCTGGTGGTGTGCAGCTCTAGTTCCGGCATTACAGTGGCTGAGACAGGAGGATTGCTAAGAATTGGAGACCAGTTTAAACTACTCAAAAAAGAAGGATATTTCAGAGTAGCTTTTACTTCATGTATTTTGAAGCTGTCTTCTTAGGTAGATACCTGTTTAGGCTTGTTAGCATCTTTCTGGTGAATCATGTAATATCACAGTTTCTTTTCTTCAGTACTGAGGATTGAATCCAGGGCCTTCTCATTGAGCTGCATCTTCATCCCTTTTTAAAATATTTTATTTTGAGACACTTGAGTTGCTCACTAAATTACTAAATTGCTCAGGCTTGGTTTGAATATGTGATCCTTCTATGTCTACCTCCCAAAGTGCTAAGATTATAGGATTTAAATTTGTGATCCTCCTGCCTCAGCCTCCCAGAGTGTTGAGATTATAGGTCTGCAAAACCACATCCAGCCTGACTTTTCTTTTTTGAGACAGGGTCTCGCTTTGTAGTTCAGGCTGGCCCTGAGCTCACTATGTAGCCCAGGCAAGCCTCAAACTCAGCAATCCTCCTGTCTCTGCCTCCTGAGTGCTGGGATTACAGGCGTGAGCCACCACGAGGCACTATGGTATGTGGTATTGATTGCCGGTGGGCGTGAGTCACCACGCCCAGCATTGTATGTGGTTACCGAACTCAGGACCTTGCGCTTGCAAGGCAGGTGCCGGAACCACTGAGCTAAATCTCCAGCCCCAGCCTGATTTTTTTTAAAAAAATCATTATTTTCCTCTTTGCTTTTTATAAAGAGTATGCCTTAAAACTGTAAACTTTACTGTCTTGTGTGGGTATTTGTTGCCATGCCAGAAGTCAGACATGTTGTGGTCCAGGGAATAGTCACTGCCCAGGAACAAGAAAAGGTGGTATCAGGGCCCAGGCCCATACTGGGCCCAATCCTGGAGGCATCTTAAGCCCTTTTCTGTGGTCTTGGCTCGGGTTCTTCAGTGGGAATATGGAAGGGTGAGCAGCTTTTGTGTGCCTGGCCTGGACTGCCTCCTGTCCCTGGTGTCTGCACTTAAATCATCTCCGCTCCCCCTCGAGTGAGGTGCTGTTGGCAAACAGTGCTCTGTCTTCTTCGTGCCTCTGCCACTTGTGTCCTGTATTGGTTTGTATGACGTTACCACCTCTCCTTTGTCAGACAGTATGTCTGTCACCTGGGTTTATTTTAATCAGGATAGTGTATAATGGCAAAGGTGAGTTTTGTAACCATTTTACTGACCTGTCCTGGCGCCATCCCATTTGCATGGAGAGCGGTTTCTCTGCAGTGTGTCCTTTAGGTGCATTCTCTTTATTACTTTTCATACTGAACCCTGAAGTCTTGAAGTGTCTCTTGAAAACAGGACAGAGTCACCGTGTTTGATTTCATTTCTGGGGCCCTTTGCGCTTCTGAGTAGTGACCAGTCTCCTCCAGGGGTTTTGGTTCTGCTTTATCAGCACAGCCTAGGAAAACAAATACTGTGTGTATGACACTGTCTAGATAGGCAGCATGTGGCCGTGGACACCCGTGCACGTGAGCACAGGCACGATTACATGTTCATTTGTGTGTGCTGGGTGCACGTGTGTACATATGAATTGTAGAGCCTGGGTTCCTGGCAACCTTGCTTATTCCTTCCTGACTCTTACCTTGCTGTCCATACAGGCAGCAGACAAAGGCGTGGACTCACAGACTGAGCAAGAAAGTGGCCGCCCCTCCATGGACCTCTTCAAGGCCATCTTCGCCAGCTCCTCGGAGTCGTCATCGTCAGAGGAAGAGCAAGACAACAGTGAGGATGAGCAGGCGGATCCGGAGGAGGCCAGCTTCAAAGGCTCCCAAGACACTGACTTGGTGGGAACTGCATCCGCGGGACATGGTATGTCAGTGTCTCAGACTCAGGGATCTAAAGGAAAAAGTGGTGTTTCTTAGTCTGTAATTTAAACCAGGGGAGTGACTGGTGATGTTTAGCATTTTTTTTTTTTTGAGACAGTTTCACTTTGTAGCTCAGGCTGGCCCTGAGTTTACTGTGTAGCACAGGCTAGCAGCAAGCTCACAGCAATACTCCTGTCTCTGCCTCCTGAGTGCTGGCATTACAGGCATGAGTCATCACCCCTAGCATTGTGGTACGTGGTAGTGGGGATCGAACTCACTGGGGACCTTGTGCTTGCAAAGCAGACACTGGAACCATTGAGCTCAATCCCCAACCCAATGTTTAGTACATTTTTAATTGGGTAGAGCAGAGTTCTAGGGCCTTGCACAAGCTAAGCAGGTGTTCCACCTCTGAGCCATGCCCCACCCCAGAATTGTTTTAGTATTAATCTTTAGGACAACTATGCTTGATAATATTGATTTTCCAACTTACTCTAATTGAGAAGAGTTTTAAAATTCTTTTCATTAAAAATATACTTTTTCAGGATATACATTTTTTAAAATATACTTTTTTCGAGGATTTAGCTCAGTGGTTCTGGTGCCTATGTAGCAAGTGGAAGGTCGCTGGTTTGATCTCCGATAATCTCTTACAACAATACTGGCCGTGGCGACTCACGCCCACCAGCAATCAGTACGACACACCACAGTGCTAGGCATGGTGGCTCATGCCTGTCATTGCAGCACTCTGGAGGCAGAGATAGGAGGATTGCTGAGTTCGAGGTTTGCCTTGGCTACAAAGTGAGGTCAGGGCCAGCGTGAACTACACAGTGAGACCTTGTCTCAAAAAAAATAAAATGGGCTGGAAATTTAGCTCAGTGGTTCCGGTGCCTGCCTTGCAAACACAAGGTCTTGAGTTTGATCCCGGGTAACCACATACAATAATACCAGGCATGGTGACTCACGCCCACCAGCAATCAGTAGCACATACCACAGTGCCAGGTGTGGTAGCTCACGCCTATAATCCCAGCACTCAGGAGGCAGAGGCAGGAGGATTGCTGAGTTCCAGGTTTGCCTGGGCTACATAGTGAGCTGAGGGCCAGCCTGAACTACAAAGCAAGACCCTGTCTAAAAAAAAAAAAAAATTTTTAAAAAAATTTAAAAAGTAGACGATATAGCTCAGTAGACAGTATACCTCAGGGTCAATATCTAGTGCCCCCACACATGAGAAGTGTAGAAAGCTGAAGTCCTTTCTAATATCTTTTCCTAGAAATAACCACGTTTAACATTTTTATGCATATTTTTCCAATTTTTTCTTCTAGTAGCTATCTTTTTTTTTTTTTTTTGAGACGGGGTCTCACTGTGCAGTTCAGGCTGGCCCTGAGCTCACTATGTAGCCCAGGCAAGCCTGGAACTCAGCAATCCTTCTGTCTCTGCCTCCCAAGTGCTGGGATTACAGACGTGAGCCTCCACGCCCGGCTTCTAGTAGTTATCTTTTAAGTAATACAGTTATTAAGATGGACACAATTATTTTCATCCTTTTCTTTGTTGATAGTTTATTCTGAGTGAAATTAGCCCTCTCCAGTTTTCTGGGATGGGATATATTACGTCCCTTTTTTCTGTGTCAATTTCTTCTCTCGTAGCCCCCCCCCCCCAAAGGTGCGTTTGACCCTCAGAGCCACCGTATCCTGGAGTGTGTACCCCTGGGTACACCTGTCTCTCAGCATGACAGCCCTAATGCACTGGTCACCGCTGTCCTTGTACAGCTGACTTCCTGGCTCCAGTGTCTCCGGGGTAGGAACAGCTCCACCATATCCAGTGTTTCTATACCTGGCCTGAGCTGCTTCAGCAAAGGGAGCACAAGCAGGGTATTTGGTGGCAAAAGACAGTAACAAAAGGCTGGTGTGTGTGTGTGTTACTCCTGGGTGACTGACTGAAAGTCCTGCTCTGGTGTTTTTCAGCTACTGAGCCGATGACTCCTGAGCCCACCCTGGCACCTCCCTTCCCGATACAGAAAATGCAGCTAGATGAAGGGGAAGAGTTCGGCCCGAGGCTGCCTCCTGTCTTCTGCCCCAGTGAGTCCCAAGCTCCTCCGTCCACCTGCCAGCTTCATGTGTGTCCTCAGGGTGTGAAAACTCCAGCCCATGGTTACACCACCCAGATCTGCAGTTCAGCTCCGGCCCACCCTACCCCCTCATGTCTGGGTTCTCTGTTTTTGGTCACATTTTGAATCCCATGCCCTCCACCTAGTTCCTGAATGGTAGCTGTTGCTCAGTGGTGCCAGAGACCTTTCAGCCTTTCCCTAAGTGTCAGATGTTTATTATAAGGACCTGGGCATCTTACATTTCATCACTTACAGAAATAAACAAGTAAAAATCTTTTTTTTTTTTTTTGAGGCAGAGTCTCACTTTGTAGCTGAGGCTGGCCCTGAGCTCACTATGTAGCCCAGGCAAGCCTCAAACTCAGCAAGTCCTCTTGCCTCTGCCTCCCAAGTATTGGCATTACAGGTGTGAGCTGCCACCTCCAGCATTGTGGTATGTGGTTACTGGGGATCGAACTCAGGAGGCAACTTGCACTTGCCAGGCAGAGGCTGGAACCACTGAGCTAAATCCCCAGACCCCTAAAAAATTCTTTTAAAGAGAAGATAATATGTGGTGAGCTGACAGTTATGTGCCAGATTCTGAGCTACAGGATTCATGTGCTTGATCTTAGTGCATCCTCCTTATAGATACCTAAAAGAGCAGGAATTCTTGTTGTCTTCATTTTATTTTTTTTATTTTTTGAGACAGGGTCTCGCTGCGTAGCTCAGGCTGGCCCTGAGCTCACTAAGTAGCCCAGGCAAGCCTTGAACTCAGCAATCCTCCTGTCTCTGCCTCCCAAGTGCTGGGATGACAGGCATGAGCCACCACACCCAGCACCATTTTATTTTTTATATATGTTTGTTTGTTTTGTTTCATTTTGGTGCTTTTTTTTTTTCTCTTTTTTGGTTTTTGGTTTGAGACAGGGTCTTGCTCTGTTGTGCAGGCCAGCCTTGAACTCACTGGGTAGTGGAGGGTGGCCTTGGATTTGCGGTGATCCTCCTGCCTCTGCCTCCTCAGTGCTAGGATTATGGGCGTGGGCCACCATACCCAGCTATCCCCATTTTAAAATGGGGAAAGAATTTGGAGAGGTTGGGCAACAGGCCAGAGTCAGAGGGCTTTCCCTGCAGCCGTGACTCCGCTTTTGCCTGGTGCAGGCACCAGGGCTTTCTGCTCCGACTTCACCCCAGCTGGCTGCTTCCTAACTGTGGCACAGTGGTGTGTTGTGCTAACCTGTTCATCATTTCAGCAGAAGCAAATCAAAGGGCAGGCGCCCTACCGCCATGAGACACATCCCCTCCACATCTGACTGCTCACTCTGTAGTTCAGGAACTTAACTTTTCATAGTCTTTGTTTTCCATATAATTCATGTGTTATTACATTTGTCTTCCAGATGCTCGTCGGAAACCTGAGACACCTCAAAAAGAGAGATATAAAAAGAACAAAGAAAAACACAAGAGCAAGAAAGACCACAAGCGGAAAAAAGAGAAGGTAACTGGCAGGTGTCTCAGGATTGTGCAGGGTCTGGTGCTCCTGCCTGTGGCATCCAGAGGAGCTTGAGCAGCCCCTGAGCCAGTCAGGAGGACTGAGGCTGTCCCAGGGCAACTTAGAGGGACGTTGTCTCAAAACAGTAGAAGTCTGGGATGTAACTCAGTGTGAAAGCCATGATTTACTTTTTTTTTTTGAGTCAGAGTCTCCCTATGCAATTCAGGCTGCCCTTGAACTCACTATGTAGCCCAGGCTGGCCTCAAACTTGGAGTGGTCATCCTGCCTCAGCCTCCCCTCAGGGGAGCATACCTAGCTCTCTGCTCTTGTCTGCCTGTGTTACCTCAGTGCATGCTTTTGTTTGTTTGTTTGTTTGTTTGTTTTTTTGCTTTTGAGACAGGGTCTCACTTTGTAGTTCAGGCTGGCCCTGAGCTCACTATGGTGCCCAGGCAAGCCGCCGCGAACTCAGCAATCCTCCTGTCTCTGCCTCCCGAGTGCTGGGATTACAGGCGTGCGCCACCACACCCGGCACTGTGGTATGTGGTATTGATGGCTGGTGGGCGTGAGTCTCCACGCCCAGCATTGTACATGGTTACCGGGGATCAAACTCAGGACCTTGCGCTTGCGAGGTCGGCACCAGAACCACTGAGTTAACCCTCCAGCCCCGCATGCTTTTGTTTTTGAGTGACTCCAACAGCCAAATGCCCGAGTCTGCCCTTTTGTCCATCTCTTCAGGCATTCGCAGCTACTCAGCTGTGGCCCCAGCCTCCAGCTAGCTTTGCACTGCACCAAAATCTCCCCTCTCTCTCATCCCCTTTCCTTTTTCCAGAAAAAGAAACACAAGAAGCACAAACATAAAAGCAAACAAAAGAATAAAAAGTCAGAGAAAAGCAGCAGTTCTGAGAGTACCGACAGCAGCGACAGCCAGAGTGATGGGGAAGGGACCATCGACCTGTCGCCTGAGGAGCTGCTGCGACGGTAGGCAGAGCCCGAGGCCCCCGCACTGCAGGGCGGCATTCTCAGCCTGTGCAGAGCTGTTTGGAGTTTCCCCTCTCATTCTCGCCCAGCAGCACTGTACCACTGAGCAACAGCCCCAGCCCTGGCTGTCTTTTCAGTTCGTATCTGACCAATTCTCTCTCTCTCTTTCCTGTTTTCTTTTTCAGGCTGAAATGCCTCCCGCTAAGGAGGCAGTGACTGAGTCCTGCCCGTCCTGTACCAGAGTCAGATCTCTCTGTGACGGATGCGCACTGATTGTTCAGTACCAATTGTACAGATTGTATTTATATGTAAATTGCTGCTGTAAAATAATTTTTAAACCTTGACATTTGAAAGGTTTCAGAAATTGATTTCTATTTTTAATTTCAGTTAATGTCAGAGGGAAAAATTCAGACTGAACGGTTTAATTCATGTTATTTTTTTTTCCTGTTTTCTTCGTAATACTTTTAATCTCTTGGGAGTTTTATAAGAAATTGAAAGTAAAGGCCATCCTCCAGTTTTGTGATGGAGAGAGCCGAGCTTAGTAAGGACGGTTTGGATGCAGGGGAGGATACAGATGGAGAGGGCAGTGGCTGCTTTCCTCCTGCTGTACCCTGCACGCAGAGTTGCTGGCGGTGGACAGAGCCCAAACTGGAGCCATGGCCCCTCAGACATGGGACTCAGGTGTGAGGCAGGCAGTGAGGCCTGTGCGCTGAGCCCCAGCCAAGGTCCTTGCGCTGTGGACCCTGGGTCCCAGCTGAGGCCCTGCTGTGCACTGACAAGAAACCTTCTCAGAGAGCCAAGCGCAGGGCTGGGTGCAGCTCAGGGAGAGGTTGCCTGGCATGGGAGGGCCTGGCATCTACCCCAAAGTGCAGATGTTTTTACATTATGGATGAAACCTCATTGATCCAGAATGATTATAAAGTGGAAGACAGGGGGCCGGAGGGTTAGCTCAGTGGTTCCGGCGCCTGCCTGGCAAGCGCAAGGTCCTGAGTTCCATCCCCGGTAACCACATATAATGCTGGGCGTGGAGACTCACGCCCACCAACAATCAACACTGCATACCACAATGCCGGGCGTGGTGGCTCACGCCTGTAATCCCAGCACTCGGGAGGCAGAGACAGGAGGATTGCTGAGTTTGTGGCAGCTTGCCTGGGCACCATAGTGAGCTCAGGGCCAGCCTGAACTACAAAGCGAGACCCTGTCTCAAAAAAAAAAAAAAGTGGAAGACAGGAAGAAAATCGGTTCTAGTTTTACCACACAGAGATGACAACCCTGAGTACTCTGGAATAATCCCACCCAGTCTTACTTCCTAGCCCTGGGCCTGTTATCAGTGGAAAGGCAGCATTTGGCCATGGGAAGAAGAGGGAAAGACCTGCTGTTTTCAGGCTTGTCGTTTGGTCTTCTGTTATTTTCAGCCTTTGAGTTATTTGTGAACTATAATCCCACTATATGAGGTGTTCAGCATTCACAGGCTTGTGTGGCCATCACACAATCAATTTTAAAATGTTTTCATCACCCAAAATGACATCTGGTGCCTGTTAGCAGCCCCTCCATTTCCCTATAACCCGTCTCAGCTCTGGCAAACACTCATCTACTTCCTGTCTCTAGACCTTTCACGGTAACAAAATCAAGTGATGCTGTGTGATCTGTTGTGATTGGCTTCTTCTCCTTAGCACAGTATTTCTGGGTTCATCTACACTGCAGCACACACCAGTACTTTATTCCTTTTTTATTTCCAACTGATACTCCATTGTGTGGCTCCAACACATTGCCTGTATTCATTCCCCCTTGAGGGACATCTGGATCGCTTCTGTTTAATGAACGATGCCACCACCAACTCTATACCTAAGTTTTGTGTGGATATTCTCAATTCTCTAGGATATAGCCCCTAAGTGTGAGTGTGCTGGGTCATATCTTGACATTTGTGTTTTGAAGAAATGCCAAACTTTTCCAGAGTGACAGTACAATTTTATCTTCCCTCCAGTATGGTGTGATGGGCCTAGTCTTTTCTCATTTGTCAACCTCTGTATCGCAGGTCCCCTAGCAAATGTGGCCTGGTATCTGTCCAGTGTGGCTTCCACTTATGCTTCTCTGAGGGCCAAGGATGTTGAGTATATCTTCGTGTACTCTCTACCATTTGCGTATCTTCGGGGAAACACCTGTTTAAGTCCTTGCCCTTTTTTTTTTTTTTTTTGAGGAATGGTCTTGCTGT